>JAJOZX010014312.1:0-77095 GCA_023014485.1 Bathynomus jamesi
TTAAATGGCTGTAACTTTTTAATGTGTTCATTCCTGCAAAATGTGAATTGCATTTTCTAAATGAGCGTATTAACTGCACTATTGAGCAAATTTGTGAAAAAATCGAAAAAAATGCGTGGAAAGGATAAGACCCCATAAACTTAACCTAATACTTAGTTAATTTCAAAAGGAGAAAATTGAAAATTTAAAAGGCCTAACTGTTTAAGTAGTCAATTCGGCAAAAAATAAGTTGCATTTTCTAAGTCAGCGTTAAAAACCGCACTATTGAGCAAACTTGCTAAACAATCATAAGAAGTGCGTGGAAAGGATAAGAACATTTAAACCTAACTTAGTACTTATGTAATTTCAAAGGAGAAAATTCAAACTTTAAATGGCTGTATGCCGTATGGGCGCAAATGAGACCATAAACTTTTGAGATTTTAGTCATTCTGGAGATATAACAAGTGTATTTTTGTGGCATGAAAAGTAAACGAAAATCAGGAATGAAAGGGTTAAGTATTCATTTCTGCAAAAAAAAGTTGCATTTTCTAAATCAGAGTATAAGACTGCACTATTGAGCAAATTTGCGAAAAAATCGAAAGTGCGTGGAAGGATAAGACCACTTAAATGTAACCTTAAATGTAACCTAAAACACTGCACTATTGAGCAAATTTATGAAAAAATTGAAAGAAGTGCGTGGAAAGGATAAGACCCCATAAACTAACCTAATTTTTAGTTAACTTCAAAGGAGAAAATTGAAAACTTAAATGACTCGAACTTTTTAGGGATTCATTTGTGCAAAAAATAAGTTGCATTTTCTAAATCAGCGTATATAAAACTGCACTATGAGCAAATTTGCGAAAAAAATCGAAAGTGCGTTGAAATGGTAAGCCCCATATTCTTAAATTAATACTTAGTTAATTTCGAAGGAGAAAATTAAAATTTTAAATGGCTGTAACTTTTTAAGTTTTCATTTCTACCAAAAACGAGTTGCATTTTCTAAATGAGCGTATAAAACTGCACTATTGAGCAAATTTGCGAAAAAATCAAAAGAAGTGCTTGTTAATGATAAGACACCATAAACTTAACCTAATACTTAGTTAACTTCAAAGGAGAAAATCCAAAATTTAAATGGCTGTAACGTTCTAAGTATTCATTTCTGCAAAATATACGTTGCATTTTCTAAAACAGCGTTAAAAACTGCACTATTGAGCAAATTTGTGAAAGAATCTAATGAAGTGCGTGGAAAGGATGAGACTCTATAATCCTAAGATAATACTTAGCTAATTTCGAAGGAGAAAATTCAAAATTTAAATGGCTGTAACTTTTAATTATTAAATTATGCAAAAAAATAAGTTGCATTTTCTAAATCAGCGTATAAAATTGCACTATTGAGCAAATTTGCTAAGCAGCCTTAAGAAATGTGTGGAAAGGATAAGACCACTTAAATGTAACTTAATACTTAATTAATTTCAAAAGAGAAAATTCAAAATTTAAATGGTGTTAACTTTCAAGTATTCATTTCAGGAAAATATGAATTACATTTTCTTAATCAGCGTTAAAAACCGCACTATTGAGCAAATTTGCTAAGCAGCCTTAAGGAATGTGTGGAAAGGATAAGACCACTTAAATGTAACTTAATACTTAGATGATTTCAAGGAAAAAATTCAAAATTTAAATGGCTGTAACTTTTTAAGTGTTCATTCCTGCAAAATGTGAATTGCATTTTCTAAATGAGGCGTATTAATCTGCACTATTGAGCAAATTTGTGAAAAAATCGAAAAAAATGCGTGGAAAGGATAAGACCCCATAAACTTAACCTAATACTTAGTTAATTTCAAAAGAGAAAATTCAAAATTTAAAAGGCCTAACTGTTTAAGTAGTCAATTCGGCAAAAAATAAGTTGCATTTTCTAAGTCAGCGTTAAAAACCGCACTATTGAGCAAACTTGCTAAACAATCATAAGAAGTGCGTGGAAAGGATAAGAACATTTAAACCTAACTTAGTACTTATGTAATTTCAAAGGAGAAAATTCAAACTTTAAATGGCTGTATGCCGTATGGGCGCAAATGAGACCATAAACTTTTGAGATTTTAGTCATTCTGGAGATATAACAAGTGTATTTTTGTGGCATGAAAAGTAAACGAAAATCAGGTATGAAAGGGTTAAGTATTCATTTCTGCAAAAAAAGTTGCATTTTCTAAATCAGAGTATAAGACTGCACTATTGAGCAAATTTGCGAAAAAATCGAAAGTGCGTGGAAGGATAAGGCCACTTAAACGTAACCTAATACTTAGTTAATTTCAAAGTAGAAAATTCAAAATTTAAATGGCTGTAAATTTTTAAGTGTTCATTTCTGCAAAAAATTAGTTCCATTTTGTAATTCAACATAAAATACTGCACTCTTGAGCAAATTTGCGAAAAAATCGAAAGAAGTGCGTGGAAGGGTAAGACCACTTAAACGTAACTTAATACTCAATTAATTTCGAAGAGAAAATTAAAAATTTAAATGGCGGTAGCTTTTTAAGTATTCATTTCGCACAATAAGCATTATATTTCTAAATCAGCGTTAAAAAACTGCACTATTGAGCAAATTTGCTAAACAATCATAAGAAGAGCGTGGAAAGGATAAGACCAATAAACCTAACTTAGTATTTATATTATTTCAAAAGGAAAATTTAAAATTTAAATTACTAATTTTTAGAGTATCATTTCTGCAAAAATGAGTTGCATTTTCTAAATCAGCATATACAAACTGCACTCTTGAGAAAATTTGCGAAAAATCGAAAGAATTGCGTCGAATGGTTAAGACTCAATAAACCTAACCTAACTTACTTAATTTCGAAGCAGAAAATTCAAAATTTAAATGGCTGTAACTTTTTATGTATTTACTTTTGCAAAATATGAAATGCATTTTCTAAATCAGCGTAAAAAACTGCACTATTGAGCAAATTTATGCAAAAAATTGAAAGAAGTGCGTGGAAAGGATAAGACCCATAAACTAACCTAATTTTTAGTTAACTTCAAAGGAGAAAATTGAAAACTTAAATGACTCGAACTTTTTAGGGATTCATTTGTGCAAAAAATAAGTTGCATTTTCTAAGTCAGCGTTTAAAAACCGCACTATTGAGCAAACTTGCTAAACATCAAGAAGTGCGTGGAAAGGATAAGAACATTTAAACTAACTTATACTTATGTAATTTCAAAGGAGAAAATTCAAAATTTAAATGGCTGTAACTTTTTAAGTGTTCATTCCTGCAAAATGTGAATTGCATTTTCTAAATGAGCGTATTAATCTGCACTATGAGCAAATTTGTGAAAAAATCGAAAAAAATGCGTGGAAAGGATAAGACCCCATAAACTAACTAATACTTAGTTAATTCAAAGAGAAAATTCAAAATTTAAAATGGCCTAACTGTTTAAGTAGTCAATTCGGCAAAAAAATAAGTTGCATTTTCTAAGTCAGCGTTAAAAACCGCACTATTGAGCAAACTTGCTAAACAATCATAAGAAGTGCGTGGAAAGGATAAGAACATTTAAACCTAACTTAGTACTTATGTAATTTCAAAGGAGAAAATTCAAACTTTAAATGGCTGTATGCCGTTTGGGCGCAAATGAGACCATAAACTTTTGAGATTTTAGTCATTCTGGAGATATAACAAGTGTTTTTGTGGCATGAAAAGTAAACGAAAAATCAGGATGAAAGGGTTAAGTATTCATTTCTGCAAAAAAAAGTTGCATTTTCTAAATCAGAGTATAAGACTGCACTATGAGCAAATTTGCGAAAAAATCGAAGTGCGTGGGAAGGATAAGACCACTTAAATGTACTTAAATGTAACCTAAAACACTGCACTATGAGCAAATTAGTGAAAAAATGAAAGAAGTGCGTGGAAAGGATAAGACCCCATAAACTAACCTAATTTTTAGTTAATTCAAGGAGAAAATTTGAAAACTAAATGGACTCGAACTTTTTAGGGATTCATTTGTGCAAAAAATAAGTTGCATTTGTCTAAATCAGCGAAAATGCACTATTGAGCAAATTGCGAAAAAAATCGAAAGTGCGTTGAAATGTAAGCCCCATATTCTTAAATAATACTTAGTTAATTTCGAAGGAGGAAAATTAAAATTTTAAATGCTGTAACTTTTAAGTTTTCATTCTACCAAAAACGAGTTGCATTTCTAAATGAGCGTATAAAACTGAACTATGAGCAAATTTGCGAAAAAATCAAAAGAAGTGCTTGTTAATGATAAGACACCATAAACTTAACTAATACTTAGTTAACTTCAAAGGAGAAAATCCAAAATTTAAATGGCTGTAACGTTCTAAGTATTCATTCTACCAAAAAAACAAAGTTGCATTTCTAAAACAGCCGTTTAAAAACTGCACTGAGCAAATTGTGAAAAAATCTAATGAAAAGTGCGTGGAAAGGATGAGGACTCTATAATCCAAGATAATACTTAGCTAATTCGAAGAGCAAAATTCAAAATTTAAATGGCTGTAACTTTTTAATTATTAAATTATGCAAAAAATAAGTTGCATTTTCTAAATCAGCGTATAAAATTGCACTATTGAGCAAATTTAATAAGCAGCCTTAAGAAATGTGGGAAAGGATAAGACCACTAAATGTAACTTAATACTTAATTATTTCAAAAGAGAAATTCAAAATTTAAATGGTGTTAACTTTTCAAGTATTCATTTCAGGGAAAAATGAATTACATTTCTTAATCAGCGTTAAAAACCGCACTATTGAGCAAATTTGATAAGCAGCCTTAAGGAATGGTGGAAGGATAAGACCACTTAAAGTAACTAATACTTAGACATTTTAAAGGAAAAAATTCAAAATTTAAATGGCTGTAACTTTTTAGTGTTATTCCTGCAAAATGTGAATGCATTTCTAAATGAGCGTAAAACTCTACTTGAGCAAATTTATGAAAAAAATGAAAAAAAGTGCGTGGAAAGGATAAGACCCCATAAACTTAACTAATACTTAGTTAACTTCAAAGGAGAAAATTGAAAATTAAAAGGCCTAACTTTAGTAGTCATTTCGGCAAAAAATAAGTTGCATTTCTAAGTCAGCGTTAAAAACCGCACTATTGAGCAAACTTGCTAAACAATCATAAGAAGTGCGTGGAAAGGATAGAACATTTAAACCTAACTTAGTACTTATGTAATTTCAAAGGAGAAAATTCAAACTTTAATGGCTGTATGCCGTATGGGCGCAAATGAGACCATAAACTTTTGAGATTTTAGTCATTCTGGAGATATAACAAGTGTATTTTTGTGCATGAAAAGTAAACGAAAATCAGGAATGAAAGGGTTAAGTATTCATTTCTGCAAAAAAAAGTTGCATTTTCTAAATCAGAGTATAAGACTGCACTATTGAGCAAATTTGCGAAAAAATCGAAAGTGCGTGGAAGGATAAGACCACTTAAATGTAACCTTAAATGTAACCTAAAACACTGCACTATTGAGCAAATTTATGAAAAAATTGAAAGAAGTGCGTGGAAGGATAAGACCCCATAAACTAACCTAATTTTTAGTTAACTTCAAAGGAGAAAATTGAAAACTTAAATGACTCGAACTTTTAGGGATTCATTTGTGCAAAAAATAAGTTGCATTTTCTAAATCAGCGTATAAAACTGCACTATTGAGCAAATTTGCGAAAAAAATCGAATGTGCGTTGAAATGGTAAGCCCATATTCTTAAATTAATACTTAGTTAATTTCGAAGGAGAAAATTAAAATTTTAAATGGCTGTAACTTTTAAGTTTTCATTTCTACCAAAAACGAGTTGCATTTTCTAAATGAGCGTATAAAACTGCACATTGAGCAAATTTGCGAAAAAATCAAAAGAAGTGCTTGTTAATGATAAGACACCATAAACTTAACCTAATACTTAGTTAACTTCAAAGGAGAAAATCCAAAATTTAAATGGCTGTAACGTTCTAAGTATTCATTTCTGCAAAATATACGTTGCATTTTCTAAAACAGCGTTAAAAACTGCACTATTGAGCAAATTGTGAAAGAAAATCTAATGAAGTGCGTGGAAAGGATGAGACTCTATAATCCTAAGATAATACTTACCTAATTTCGAAGGAGAAGATTCAAAATTTAAATGGCTGTAACTTTTTAATTATTAAATTATGCAAAAAATAAGTTGAATTTTCTAAATCAGAGTAAAAATTGCACTATTGAGCAAATTTGCTAAGCAGCCTTAAAAATGTGTGGAAAGGATAAGACCACTTAAATGTAACTTAATACTTAATTAATTTCAAAAGAGAAAATTCAAAATTTAAATGGTGTTAACTTTTCAAGTATTCATTTCAGGAAAATATGAATTACATTTTCTTAATCAGCGTTAAAAACCGCACTATTGAGCAAATTTGCTAAGCAGCCTTAAGGAATGTGTGGAAAGGATAAGACCACTTAAATGTAACTTAATACTTAGATGATTTAAAGGAAAAAATTCAAAATTTAAATGGCTGTAACTTTTTAAGTGTTCATTCCTGCAAAATGTGAATTGCATTTTCTAAATGAGCGTATTAATCTGCACTATTGAGCAAATTTGTGAAAAAATCGAAAAAATGCGTGGAAAGGATAAGACCCATAAACTTAACTAATACTTAGTTAATTTCAAAAGAGAAAATTCAAAATTTAAAAGGCCTAACTGTTTAAGTAGTCAATTCGGCAAAAAATAAGTTGCATTTTCTAAGTCAGCGTTAAAAACCGCACTATTCAGCAACTTGCTAAACAATCATAAGAAGTGCGTGGAAAGGATAAGAACACTTAAACCTAACTTAGTACTATGTAATTTCAAAGGAGAAAATTCAAACTTTAAATGGCTGTATGCCGTATGGGCGCAAATGAGACCATAAACTTTTGAGATTTTAGTCATTCTGGAGATATAACAAGTGTATTTTTGTGGCATGAAAAGTAAACGAAAATCAGGTATGAAAGGGTTAAGTATTCATTTCTGCAAAAAAAGTTGCATTTTCTAAATCAGAGTATAAGACTGCACTATTGAGCAAATTTGCGAAAAAATCGAAAGTGCGTGGAAGGATAAGGCCACTTAAACGTAACCTAATACTTAGTTAATTTCAAAGTAGAAAATTCAAAATTTAAATGGCTGTAAATTTTTAAGTGTTCATTTCTGCAAAAATTAGTTCCATTTTGTAATTCAACATAAAATACTGCACTCTTGAGCAAATTTGCGAAAAAATCGAAAGAAGTGCGTGGAAGGGTAAGACCACTTAAACGTAACTTAATACTCAATTAATTTCGAAAGAGAAAATTAAAAATTTAAATGGCGGTAGCTTTTAAGTATTCATTTCTGCACAATAAGCATTATATTTTCTAAATCAGCGTTAAAAATTGCACTATTGAGCAAATTTGCTAAACAATCATAAGAAGAGCGTGGAAAGGATAAGACCAATTAAACCTAACTTAGTATTTAATTATTTCAAAAGAGAAATTTCAAAATTTAAATTACTAACTTTTTAAGTATTCATTTCTGCAAAAATGAGTTGCATTTTCTAAATCAGCATATACAAACTGCACTCTTGAGAAAATTTGCGAAAAAATCGAAAGAATTGCGTCGAATGGAAGACTCAATAAACCTAACCTTATACTTACTTAATTTCGAAGCAGAAAATTCAAATTTAAATGGCTGTAACTTTTTATGTATTTACTTTTGCAAATATGAAATGCATTTCTAAATCAGCGTAAAAAACTGCACTATTGAGCAAATTTATGAAAAAATTGAAAGAAGGCGTGGAAAGGATAAGACCCATAAACTAACCTAATTTTTAGTTAACTTCAAAGGAGAAAATTGAAAACTTAAATGACTCGAACTTTTTAGGGATTCATTTGTGCAAAAAATAAGTTGCATTTTCTAAGTCAGCGTTAAAAACCGCACTATTGAGCAAACTTGCTAAACAATCATAAGAAGTGCGTGGAAAGGATAAGAACATTTAAACCTAACTTAGTATACTTATGTAATTTCAAAGGAGAAAATTCAAACTTTAAATGGCTGTAACTTTTTAAGTGTTCATTCCTGCAAAATGTGAATTGCATTTTCTAAATGAGCGTATTAATCTGCACTATTGAGCAAATTTGTGAAAAAATCGAAAAAAATGCGTGGAAAGGATAAGACCCCATAAACTTAACTAATACTTAGTTAATTTCAAAAGAGAAAATTCAAAATTTAAAAGGCCTAACTGTTTAAGTAGTCAATTCGGCAAAAAATAAGTTGCATTTTCTAAGTCAGCGTTAAAAACCGCACTATTGAGCAAACTTGCTAAACAATCATAAGAAGTGCGTGGAAAGGATAAGAACATTTAAACCTAACTTAGTACTTATGTAATTTCAAAGGAGAAAATTCAAACTTTAAATGGCTGTATGCCGTATGGGCGCAAATGAGACCATAAACTTTTGAGATTTTAGTCATTCTGGAGATATAACAAGTGTATTTTTGTGGCATGAAAAGTAAACGAAAATCATGAAAGGGTTAAGTATTCATTTCTGCAAAAAAAAGTTGCATTTTCTAAATCAGAGTATAAGACTGCACTATTGAGCAAATTTGCGAAAAAATCGAAAGTGCGTGGAAGGATAAGACCACTTAAATGTAACCTTAAATGTAACCTAAAACACTGCACTATTGAGCAAATTTATGAAAAAATTGAAAGAAGTGCGTGGAAAGGATAAGACCCCATAAACTAACCTAATTTTTAGTTAACTTCAAAGGAGAAAATTGAAAACTTAAATGACTCGAACTTTTTAGGGATTCATTTGTGCAAAAAATAAGTTGCATTTTCTAAATCAGCGTATAAAACTGCACTATTGAGCAAATTTGCGAAAAAAATCGAAAGTGCGTTGAAATGGTAAGCCCCATATTCTTAAATTAATACTTAGTTAATTTCGAAGGAGAAAATTAAAATTTTAAATGGCTGTAACTTTTTAAGTTTTCATTTCTACCAAAAACGAGTTGCATTTTCTAAATGAGCGTATAAAACTGCACTATTGAGCAAATTTGCGAAAAAATCAAAAGAAGTGCTTGTTAATGATAAGACACCATAAACTTAACCTAATACTTAGTTAACTTCAAAGGAGAAAATCCAAAATTTAAATGGCTGTAACGTTCTAAGTATTCATTTCTGCAAAATATACGTTGCATTTTCTAAAACAGCGTTAAAAACTGCACTATTGAGCAAATTTGTGAAAGAATCTAATGAAGTGCGTGGAAAGGATGAGACTCTATAATCCTAAGATAATACTTAGCTAATTTCGAAGGAGAAAATTCAAAATTTAAATGGCTGTAACTTTTTAATTATTAAATTATGCAAAAAATAAGTTGCATTTTCTAAATCAGCGTATAAAATTGCACTATTGAGCAAATTTGCTAAGCAGCCTTAAGAAATGTGTGGAAAGGATAAGACCACTTAAATGTAACTTAATACTTAATTAATTTCAAAAGAGAAAATTCAAAATTTAAATGGTGTTAACTTTTCAAGTATTCATTTCAGGAAAATATGAATTACATTTTCTTAATCAGCGTTAAAAACCGCACTATTGAGCAAATTTGTTAAGCAGCCTTAAGGAATGTGTGGAAAGGATAAGACCACTTAAATGTAACTTAATACTTAGATGATTGTAAAGGAAAAAATTCAAAATTTAAATGGCTGTAACTTTTTAAGTGTTCATTCCTGCAAAATGTGAATTGCATTTTCTAAATGAGCGTATTAATCTGCACTATTGAGCAAATTTGTGAAAAAATCGAAAAAAATGCGTGGAAAGGATAAGACCCCATAAACTTAACTTAATACTTAGTTAATTTCAAAAGAGAAAATTCAAAATTTAAAAGGCCTAACTGTTTAAGTAGTCAATTCGGCAAAAAATAAGTTGCATTTTCTAAGTCAGCGTTAAAAACCGCACTATTGAGCAAACTTGCTAAACAATCATAAGAAGTGCGTGGAAAGGATAAGAACATTTAAACCTAACTTAGTACTTATGTAATTTCAAAGGAGAAAATTCAAACTTTAAATGGCTGTATGCCGTATGGGCGCAAATGAGACCATAAACTTTTGAGATTTTAGTCATTCTGGAGATATAACAAGTGTATTTTTGTGGCATGAAAAGTAAACGAAAATCAGGAATGAAAGGGTTAAGTATTCATTTCTGCAAAAAAAAGTTGCATTTTCTAAATCAGAGTATAAGACTGCACTATTGAGCAAATTTGCGAAAAAATCGAAAGTGCGTGGAAGGATAAGACCACTTAAATGTAACCTTAAATGTAACCTAAAACACTGCACTATTGAGCAAATTTATGAAAAAATTGAAAGAAGTGCGTGGAAAGGATAAGACCCCATAAACTAACCTAATTTTTAGTTAACTTCAAAGGAGAAAATTGAAAACTTAAATGACTCGAACTTTTTAGGGATTCATTTGTGCAAAAAATAAGTTGCATTTTCTAAATCAGCGTATAAAACTGCACTATTGAGCAAATTTGCGAAAAAAATCGAAAGTGCGTTGAAATGGTAAGCCCCATATTCTTAAATTAATACTTAGTTAATTTCGAAGGAGAAAATTAAAATTTTAAATGGCTGTAACTTTTTAAGTTTTCATTTCTACCAAAAACGAGTTGCATTTTCTAAATGAGCGTATAAAACTGCACTATTGAGCAAATTTGCGAAAAAATCAAAAGAAGTGCTTGTTAATGATAAGACACCATAAACTTAACCTAATACTTAGTTAACTTCAAAGGAGAAAATCCAAAATTTAAATGGCTGTAACGTTCTAAGTATTCATTTCTGCAAAATAACGTTGCATTTTCTAAAACAGCGTTAAAAACTGCACTATTGAGCAAATTTGTGAAAAATCTAATGAAGTGCGTGGAAAGGATGAGACTCTATAATCCTAAGATAATACTTAGCTAATTTCGAAGGAGAAATTCAAAATTTAAATGGCTGTAACTTTTTAATTATTAAATTATGCAAAAAATAAGTTGCATTTTCTAAATCAGCGTATAAAATTGCACTATTGAGCAAATTTGCTAAGCAGCCTTAAGAAATGTGTGGAAAGGATAAGACCACTTAAATGTAACTTAATACTTAATTAATTTCAAAAGAGAAAATTCAAAATTTAAATGGTGTTAACTTTTCAAGTATTCATTTCAGGAAAATATGAATTACATTTTCTTAATCAGCGTTAAAAACCGCACTATTGAGCAAATTTGCTAAGCAGCCTTAAGGAATGTGTGGAAAGGATAAGACCACTTAAATGTAACTTAATACTTAGATGATTTAAAGGAAAAAATTCAAAATTTAAATGGCTGTAACTTTTTAAGTGTTCATTCCTGCAAAATGTGAATTGCATTTTCTAAATGAGCGTATTAATCTGCACTATTGAGCAAATTTGTGAAAAAATCGAAAAAAATGCGTGGAAAGGATAAGACCCCATAAACTTAACTAATACTTAGTTAATTTCAAAAGAGAAAATTCAAAATTTAAAAGGCCTAACTGTTTAAGTAGTCAATTCGGCAAAAAATAAGTTGCATTTTCTAAGTCAGCGTTAAAAACCGCACTATTGAGCAAACTTGCTAAACAATCATAAGAAGTGCGTGGAAAGGATAAGAACACTTAAACCTAACTTAGTACTTATGTAATTTCAAAGGAGAAAATTCAAACTTTAAATGGCTGTATGCCGTATGGGCGCAAATGAGACCATAAACTTTTGAGATTTTAGTCATTCTGGAGATATAACAAGTGTATTTTTGTGGCATGAAAAGTAAACGAAAATCAGGTATGAAAGGGTTAAGTATTCATTTCTGCAAAAAAAAGTTGCATTTTCTAAATCAGAGTATAAGACTGCACTATTGAGCAAATTTGCGAAAAAATCGAAAGTGCGTGGAAGGATAAGGCCACTTAAACGTAACCTAATACTTAGTTAATTTCAAAGTAGAAAATTCAAAATTTAAATGGCTGTAAATTTTTAAGTGTTCATTTCTGCAAAAAATTAGTTCCATTTTGTAATTCAACATAAAATACTGCACTCTTGAGCAAATTTGCGAAAAAATCGAAAGAAGTGCGTGGAAGGGTAAGACCACTTAAACGTAACTTAATACTCAATTAATTTCGAAAGAGAAAATTAAAAATTTAAATGGCGGTAGCTTTTTAAGTATTCATTTCTGCACAATAAGCATTATATTTTCTAAATCAGCGTTAAAAATTGCACTATTGAGCAAATTTGCTAAACAATCATAAGAAGAGCGTGGAAAGGATAAGACCAATTAAACCTAACTTAGTATTTATATTATTTCAAAAGAGAAATTTCAAAATTTAAATTACTAACTTTTTAAGTATTCATTTCTGCAAAAAATGAGTTGCATTTTCTAAATCAGCATATACAAACTGCACTCTTGAGAAAATTTGCGAAAAAATCGAAAGAATTGCGTCGAATGGTTAAGACTCAATAAACCTAACCTTATACTTACTTAATTTCGAAGCAGAAAATTCAAAATTTAAATGGCTGTAACTTTTTATGTATTTACTTTTGCAAAATATGAAATGCATTTTCTAAATCAGCGTAAAAAACTGCACTATTGAGCAAATTTATGAAAAAATTGAAAGAAGTGCGTGGAAAGGATAAGACCCCATAAACTAACCTAATTTTTAGTTAACTTCAAAGGAGAAAATTGAAAACTTAAATGACTCGAACTTTTTAGGGATTCATTTGTGCAAAAAATAAGTTGCATTTTCTAAGTCAGCGTTAAAAACCGCACTATTGAGCAAACTTGCTAAACAATCATAAGAAGTGCGTGGAAAGGATAAGAACATTTAAACCTAACTTAGTACTTATGTAATTTCAAAGGAGAAAATTCAAACTTTAAATGGCTGTAACTTTTTAAGTGTTCATTCCTGCAAAATGTGAATTGCATTTTCTAAATGAGCGTATTAATCTGCACTATTGAGCAAATTTGTGAAAAAATCGAAAAAAATGCGTGGAAAGGATAAGACCCCATAAACTTAACTTAATACTTAGTTAATTTCAAAAGAGAAAATTCAAAATTTAAATGGCCTAACTGTTTAAGTAGTCAATTCGGCAAAAAATAAGTTGCATTTTCTAAGTCAGCGTTAAAAACCGCACTATTGAGCAAACTTGCTAAACAATCATAAGAAGTGCGTGGAAAGGATAAGAACATTTAAACCTAACTTAGTACTTATGTAATTTCAAAGGAGAAAATTCAAACTTTAAATGGCTGTATGCCGTTTGGGCGCAAATGAGACCATAAACTTTTGAGATTTTAGTCATTCTGGAGATATAACAAGTGTATTTTTGTGGCATGAAAAGTAAACGAAAATCAGGAATGAAAGGGTTAAGTATTCATTTCTGCAAAAAAAAGTTGCATTTTCTAAATCAGAGTATAAGACTGCACTATTGAGCAAATTTGCGAAAAAATCGAAAGTGCGTGGAAGGATAAGACCACTTAAATGTAACCTTAAATGTAACCTAAAACACTGCACTATTGAGCAAATTTATGAAAAAATTGAAAGAAGTGCGTGGAAAGGATAAGACCCCATAAACTAACCTAATTTTTAGTTAACTTCAAAGGAGAAAATTGAAAACTTAAATGACTCGAACTTTTTAGGGATTCATTTGTGCAAAAAATAAGTTGCATTTTCTAAATCAGCGTATAAAACTGCACTATTGAGCAAATTTGCGAAAAAAATCGAAAGTGCGTTGAAATGGTAAGCCCCATATTCTTAAATTAATACTTAGTTAATTTCGAAGGAGAAAATTAAAATTTTAAATGGCTGTAACTTTTTAAGTTTTCATTTCTACCAAAAACGAGTTGCATTTTCTAAATGAGCGTATAAAACTGCACTATTGAGCAAATTTGCGAAAAAATCAAAAGAAGTGCTTGTTAATGATAAGACACCATAAACTTAACCTAATACTTAGTTAACTTCAAAGGAGAAAATCCAAAATTTAAATGGCTGTAACGTTCTAAGTATTCATTTCTACCAAAAACAAGTTGCATTTTCTAAAACAGCGTTAAAAACTGCACTATTGAGCAAATTTGTGAAAAAATCTAATGAAGTGCGTGGAAAGGATGAGACTCTATAATCCTAAGATAATACTTAGCTAATTTCGAAGGAGAAAATTCAAAATTTAAATGGCTGTAACTTTTTAATTATTAAATTATGCAAAAAATAAGTTGCATTTTCTAAATCAGCGTATAAAATTGCACTATTGAGCAAATTTAATAAGCAGCCTTAAGAAATGTGTGGAAAGGATAAGACCACTTAAATGTAACTTAATACTTAATTAATTTCAAAAGAGAAAATTCAAAATTTAAATGGTGTTAACTTTTCAAGTATTCATTTCAGGAAAATATGAATTACATTTTCTTAATCAGCGTTAAAAACCGCACTATTGAGCAAATTTGCTAAGCAGCCTTAAGGAATGTGTGGAAAGGATAAGACCACTTAAATGTAACTTAATACTTAGATGATTTTAAAGGAAAAAATTCAAAATTTAAATGGCTGTAACTTTTTAAGTGTTCATTCCTGCAAAATGTGAATTGCATTTTCTAAATGAGCGTATTAATCTGCACTATTGAGCAAATTTGTGAAAAAATCGAAAAAAATGCGTGGAAAGGATAAGACCCCATAAACTTAACCTAATACTTAGTTAATTTCAAAAGAGAAAATTCAAAATTTAAAAGGCCTAACTGTTTAAGTAGTCAATTCGGCAAAAAATAAGTTGCATTTTCTAAGTCAGCGTTAAAAACCGCACTATTGAGCAAACTTGCTAAACAATCATAAGAAGTGCGTGGAAAGGATAAGAACATTTAAACCTAACTTAGTACTTATGTAATTTCAAAGGAGAAAATTCAAACTTTAAATGGCTGTATGCCGTATGGGCGCAAATGAGACCATAAACTTTTGAGATTTTAGTCATTCTGGAGATATAACAAGTGTATTTTTGTGGCATGAAAAGTAAACGAAAATCAGGTATGAAAGGGTTAAGTATTCATTTCTGCAAAAAAAAGTTGCATTTTCTAAATCAGAGTATAAGACTGCACTATTGAGCAAATTTGCGAAAAAATGAAAGTGCGTGGAAGGATAAGGCCACTTAAACGTAAACCTAATACTTAGTTAATTTCAAAGTAGAAAATCAAAATTTAAATGGCTGTAAATTTTAAGTGTTCATTTCTGCAAAAAATTAGTTCCATTTTGTAATCAACATAAAATACTGCACTCTGAGCAAATTTGCGAAAAATCGAAAGAAGTGCGTGGAAGGTAAGACCACTTAAACGTAACTTAATACTCAATTAATTTCGAAGAGAAAATTAAAAATTTAAATGGCGGTAGCTTTTTAAGTATTCATTTCTGCACAATAAGCATTATATTTTCTAAATCAGCGTTTAAAAATTGCACTATTGAGCAAATTTGGCTAAACAATCATAAGAAGAGCGTGGAAAGGATAAGACCAATAAACCTAACTTAGTTTATATTATTTCAAAGAGAGAAATTTCAAAATTTAAATTACTAACTTTTTAAGTATCATTTCTGCAAAAAATGAGTTGCATTTTCTAAATCCAGCATATACAAACTGCACTCTTGAGAAATTTGCGAAAAAATCGAAAGAATTGCGTCGAATGGTTAAGACTCAATAAACCTAACCTTTATACTTACTTAATTTCGAAGCAGAAAATTCAAAATTTAAATGGCTGTAACTTTTTATTTTACTTTGCAAAATATGAAATGCATTTTCTAAATCAGCGTTAAAAAACTGCACTATTGAGCAAATTTATAAAAAAATTGAAAGAAGTGCGTGGAAAGGATAAGACCCCATAAATAACCTAATTTAGTTAACTTCAAAGGAGAAAATTGAAAACTTAAATGACTCGAACTTTTAGGGATTCATTTGTGCAAAAAATAAGTTGCATTTTCTAAGTCAGCGTTAAAAACCGCACTATTGAGCAAACTTGCTAAACAATCATAAGAAGTGCGTGGAAAGGATAAGAACATTTAAACCTAACTTATACTTATGTAATTTCAAAGGAGAAAATTCAAACTTTAAATGGCTGTAACTTTTTAAGTGTTCATTCCTGCAAAATGTGAATTGCATTTTCTAAATGAGCGTATTAATCTGCACTATGAGCAAATTTGTGAAAAAATCGAAAAAAATGCGTGGAAAGGATAAGACCCCATAAACTTAACTTAATACTTAGTTAATTTCAAAAGAGAAAATTCAAAATTTAAAATGGCCTAACTGTTTAAGTAGTCAATTCGGCAAAAAATAAGTTGCATTTTCTAAGTCCAGCGTAAAAACCGCACTATTGAGCAAACTTGCTAAACAATCATAAGAAGTGCGTGGAAAGGATAAGAACATTTAAAACCAACTTAGTACTTATGTAATTTCAAAGGAGAAAATTCAAACTTTAAATGGCTGTATGCCGTTTGGGCGCAAATGAGACCATAAACTTTTGAGATTTTAGTCATTCTGGAGATATAACAAGTGTATTTTTGTGGCATGAAAAGTAAACGAAAATCAGGAATGAAAGGGTTAAGTATTCATTTCTGCAAAAAAAAGTTGCATTTTCTAAATCAGAGTATAAGACTGCACTATGAGCAAATTTGCGAAAAAATCGAAAGTGCGTGGAAGGATAAGACCACTTAAATGTAACCTTAAATGTAACCTAAAACACTGCACTATTGAGCAAATTTATGAAAAAATTGAAAGAAGTGCGTGGAAAGGATAAGACCCATAAACTAACTAATTTTTAGTTAACTTCAAAGGAGAAAATTGAAAACTTAAATGACTCGAACTTTTTAGGGATTCATTTGTACAAAAAATAAGTTGCATTTTCTAAATCAGCGTTATAAAACTGCACTATTGAGCAAATTTGCGAAAAAAAATCGAAAGTGCGTTGAAATGGTAAGCCCCATATTCTTAAATTAATACTTAGTTAATTTCGAAGGAGAAAATTAAAATTTTAAATGGCTGTAACTTTTTAAGTTTTCATTTCTACAAAAACGAGTTGCATTTTCTAAATGAGCGTATAAAACTGCACTATTGAGCAAATTTGCGAAAAAATCAAAAGAAGTGCTTGTTAATGATAAGACACCATAAACTTAACCTAATACTTAGTTAATTCAAAAGGAGAAAATCCAAAATTTAAATGGCTGTAACGTTCTAAGTATCATTTCTACCAAAAAACAAGTTGCATTTTCTAAAACAGCGTTAAAAACTGCACTATTGAGCAAATTTGTGAAAAATCTAATGAAGTGCGTGGAAAGGATGAGACTCTATAATCCTAAGATAATACTTAGCTAATTTCGAAGGAGAAAATTCAAAATTTAAATGGCTGTAACTTTTTTAATTATTAAATTATGCAAAAAATAAGTTGCATTTTCTAAATCAGCGTATAAAATTGCACTATTGAGCAAATTTGCTAAGCAGCCTTAAGAAATGTGTGGAAAGGATAAGACCACTTAAATGTAACTTAATACTTAATTAATTTCAAAAGAGAAAATTCAAAATTTAAATGGTGTTAACTTTTCAAGTATTCATTTCAGGAAAATATGAATTACATTTCTTAATCAGCGTTAAAAACCGCACTATTGAGCAAAAATTTGTTAAGCAGCCTTAAGGAATGTGTGGAAAGGATAAGACCACTTAAATGTAACTTAATACTTAGATGATTGTAAAGGAAAAAATTCAAAATTTAAATGGCTGTAACTTTTTAAGTGTTCATTCCTGCAAAATGTGAATTGCATTTTCTAAATGAGCGTATTAATCTGCACTATTGAGCAAATTTGTGAAAAAATCGAAAAAAATGCGTGGAAAGGATAAGACCCCATAAACTTAACCTAATACTTAGTTAATTCAAAAGAGAAAATTCAAAATTTAAAAGGCCTAACTGTTTAAGTAGTCAATTCGGCAAAAAATAAGTTGCATTTTCTAAGTCAGCGTTAAAAACCGCACTATTGAGCAAACTTGCTAAACAATCATAAGAAGTGCGTGGAAAGGATAAGAACATTTAAACCTAACTTAGTACTTATGTAATTTCAAAGGAGAAAATTCAAACTTTAAATGGCTGTATGCCGTATGGGCGCAAATGAGACCATAAACTTTTGAGATTTTAGTCATTCTGGATATATAACAAGTGTATTTTTGTGGCATGAAAAGTAAAAGAAAATCAGGTATGAAAGGGTTAAGTATTCATTTCTGCAAAAAAAAGTTGCATTTTCTAAATCAGAGTATAAGACTGCACTATTGAGCAAATTTGCGAAAAAATCGAAAGTGCGTGGAAGGATAAGGCCACTTAAAACGTAACCTAATACTTAGTTAATTTCAAAGTAGAAAATTCAAAATTTAAATGGCTGTAAATTTTTTAAGTGTTCATTTCTGCAAAAAATTAGTTCCATTTTGTAATTCAACATAAATACTGCACTCTTGAGCAAATTTGCGAAAAAATCGAAAGAAGTGCGTGGAAGGGTAAGACCACTTAAACGTAACTTAATACTCAATTAATTTCGAAAGAGAAAATTAAAAATTTAAATGGCGGTAGCTTTTTAAGTATTCATTTCTGCACAATAAGCATTATATTTTCTAAATCAGCGTTAAAAATTGCACTATTGAGCAAATTTGCTAAACAATCATAAGAAGAGCGTGGAAAGGATAAGACCAATTAAACCTAACTTAGTATTTATATTATTTCAAAAGAGAAATTTCAAAATTTAAATTACTAACTTTTTAAGTATTCATTTCTGCAAAAAATGAGTTGCATTTTCTAAATCAGCATATACAACTGCACTCTTGAGAAAATTTGCGAAAAAATCGAAAGAATTGCGTCGAATGGTTAAGACTCAATAAACCTAACCTTATACTTACTTAATTCGAAGCAGAAAATTCAAAATTTAAATGGCTGTAACTTTTTATGTATTTACTTTTGCAAAATATGAAATGCATTTTCTAAATCAGCGTAAAAAACTGCACTATTGAGCAAATTTATGAAAAAAATTGAAAGAAGTGCGTGGAAAGGATAAGACCCCATAAACTAACCTAATTTTAGATAACTTCAAAGGAGAAAATTGAAAACTTAAATGACTCGAACTTTTAGGGATTCATTTGTGCAAAAAATAAGTTGCATTTTCTAAGTCAGCGTTAAAAACCGCACTATTGAGCAAACTTGCTAAACAATCATAAGAAGTGCGTGGAAAGGATAAGAACATTTAAACCTAACTTAGTACTTATGTAATTTCAAAGGAGAAAATTCAAACTTTAAATGGCTGTAACTTTTTAAGTGTTCATTCCTGCAAAATGTGAATTGCATTTTCTAAATGAGCGTATTAATCTGCACTATTGAGCAAATTTGTGAAAAAATCGAAAAAAAATGCGTGGAAAGGATAAGACCCCATAAACTTAACTTAATACTTAGTTAATTTCAAAAGAGAAAATTCAAAATTTAAATGGCCTAACTGTTTAAGTAGTCAATTCGGCAAAAAAATAAGTTGCATTTTCTAAGTCAGCGTTAAAAAAACCGCACTATTGAGCAAACTTGCTAAACAATCATAAGAAGTGCGTGGAAAGGATAAGAACATTTAAACCTAACTTAGTACTTATGTAATTTCAAAGGAGAAAATTCAAACTTTAAATGGCTGTATGCCGTTTGGGCGCAAATGAGACCATAAACTTTTGAGATTTAGTCATTCTGGAGATATAACAAGTGTATTTTTGTGGCATGAAAAGTAAACGAAAATCAGGAATGAAAGGGTTAAGTATTCATTTCTGCAAAAAAAGTTGCATTTTCTAAATCAGAGTATAAGACTGCACTATTGAGCAAATTTGCGAAAAAATCGAAAGTGCGTGGAAGGATAAGACCACTTAAATGTAACCTTAAATGTAACCTAAAACACTGCACTATTGAGCAAATTTATGAAAAATTGAAAGAAGTGCGTGGAAAGGATAAGACCCCATAAACTAACCTAATTTTTAGTTAACTTCAAGGAGAAAATTGAAAACTTAAATGACTCGAACTTTTTAGGGATTCATTTGTGCAAACAATAAGTTGCATTTCTAAATCAGCGTATAAAACTGCACTATTGAGCAAATTTGCGAAAAAAATCGAAAGTGCGTTGAAATGGTAAAGCCCCATATTCTTAAATTAATACTTAGTTAATTTCGAAGGAGAAAATTAAAATTTTAAATGGCTGTAACTTTTAAGTTTTCATTTCTACCAAAAACGAGTTGCATTTTCTAAATGAGCGTATAAAACTGCACTATTGAGCAAATTTGCGAAAAAAATCAAAAGAAGTGCTTGTTAATGATAAGACACCATAAACTTAACCTAATACTTAGTTAACTTCAAAGGAGAAAATCCAAAATTTAAATGGCTGTAACGTTCTAAGTATTCATTTCTACCAAAAACAAGTTGCATTTCTAAAACAGCGTTAAAAACTGCACTATTGAGCAAATTTGTGAAAAAATCTAATGAAGTGCGTGGAAAGGATGAGACTCTATAATCCTAAGATAATACTTAGCTAATTTCGAAGGAGAAAATTCAAAATTTAAATGGCTGTAACTTTTAATTAATTAAATTATGCAAAAAATAAGTTGCATTTTCTAAATCAGCGTATAAAAATTGCACTATTGAGCAAATTTGCTAAGCAGCCTTAAGAAATGTGGGAAAGGATAAGACCACTTAAATGTAACTTAATACTTAATTAATTTCAAAAGAGAAAATTCAAAATTTAAATGGTGTTAACTTTTCAAGTATTCATTTCAGGAAAATATGAATTACATTTCTTAATCAGCGTTAAAAACCGCACTATTGAGCAAATTTGCTAAGCAGCCTTAAGGAATGTGTGGAAAGGATAAGACCACTTAAATGTAATTAATACTTAGATGATTTTAAAGGAAAAAATTCAAATTTAAATGGCTGTAACTTTTTAAGTGTTCATTCCTGCAAAATGTGAATTGCATTTCTAAATGAGCGTATTAATCTGCACTATTGAGCAAATTTGTGAAAAAATCGAAAAAAAATGCGTGGAAAGGATAAGACCCCATAAACTTAACCTAATACTTAGTTAATTTCAAAAGAGAAAATTCAAAATTAAAAGGCCTAACTGTTTAAGTAGTCAATTCGGCAAAAAAATAAGTTGCATTTCTAAGTCAGCGTTAAAAAACCGCACTATTCAGCAAACTTGCTAAACAATCATAAGAAGTGCGTGGAAAGGATAAGAACACTTAAACCTAAACTTAGTACTTATGTAATTTCAAGGAGAAAATTCAAACTTTAAATGGCTGTATGCCGTATGGGCGCAAATGAGACCATAAACTTTTGAGATTTTAGTCATTCTGGAGATATAACAAGTGTATTTTTGTGGCATGAAAAGTAAACGAAAATCAGGTATGAAAGGGTTAAGTATTCATTTCTGCAAAAAAAAGTTGCATTTTCTAAATCAGAGTATAAGACTGCACTATTGAGCAAATTTGCGAAAAAATCGAAAGTGCGTGGAAGGATAAGGCCACTTAAACGTAACCTAATACTTAGTTAATTTCAAAGTAGAAAATTCAAAATTTAAATGGCTGTAAATTTTTAAGTGTTCATTTCTGCAAAAAATTAGTTCCATTTTGTAATTCAACATAAAATACTGCACTCTTGAGCAAATTTGCGAAAAAATCGAAAGAAGTGCGTGGAAGGGTAAGACCACTTAAACGTAACTTAATACTCAATTAATTTCGAAAGAGAAAATTAAAAATTTAAATGGCGGTAGCTTTTTAAGTATTCATTTCTGCACAATAAGCATTATATTTTCTAAATCAGCGTTAAAAATTGCACTATTGAGCAAATTTGCTAAACAATCATAAGAAGAGCGTGGAAAGGATAAGACCAATTAAACCTAACTTAGTATTTATATTATTTCAAAAGAGAAATTTCAAAATTTAAATTACTAACTTTTTAAGTATTCATTTCTGCAAAAATGAGTTGCATTTTCTAAATCAGCATATACAAACTGCACTCTTGAGAAAATTTGCGAAAAAATCGAAAGAATTGCGTCGAATGGTTAAGACTCAATAAACCTAACCTTATACTTACTTAATTTCGAAGCAGAAAATTCAAAATTTAAATGGCTGTAACTTTTTATGTATTTACTTTTGCAAAATATGAATTGCATTTTCTAAATCAGCGTAAAAAACTGCACTATTGAGCAAATTTATGAAAAAATTGAAAGAAGTGCGTGGAAAGGATAAGACCCCATAAACTAACCTAATTTTTAGTTAACTTCAAAGGAGAAAATTGAAAACTTAAATGACTCGAACTTTTTAGGGATTCATTTGTGCAAAAAATAAGTTGCATTTTCTAAATTAGCGTATAAAACTGCACTATTGAGCAAATTTGCGAAAAAAATCGAAAGTGCGTTGAAATGGTAAGCCCCATATTCTTAAATTAATACTTAGTTAATTTCGAAGGAGAAAATTAAAATTTTAAATGGCTGTAACTTTTTAAGTTTTCATTTCTACCAAAAACGAGTTGCATTTTCTAAATGAGCGTATAAAACTGCACTATTGAGCAAATTTGCGAAAAAATCAAAAGAAGTGCTTGTTAATGATAAGACACCATAAACTTAACCTAATACTTAGTTAACTTCAAAGGAGAAAATCCAAAATTTAAATGGCTGTAACGTTCTAAGTATTCATTTCTGCAAAATACGTTGCATTTTCTAAAACAGCGTTAAAAACTGCACTATTGAGCAAATTTGTGAAAAATCTAATGAAGTGCGTGGAAAGGATGAGACTCTATAATCCTAAGATAATACTTAGCTAATTTCGAAGGAGAAAATTCAAAATTTAAATGGCTGTAACTTTTTAATTATTAAATTATGCAAAAAAATAAGTTGCATTTTCTAAATCAGCGTATAAAATTGCACTATTGAGCAAATTTGCTAAGCAGCCTTAAGAAATGTGTGGAAAGGATAAGACCACTTAAATGTAACTTAATACTTAATTAATTTCAAAAGAGAAAATTCAAAATTTAAATGGTGTTAACTTTTCAAGTATTCATTTCAGGAAAATATGAATTACATTTTCTTAATCAGCGTTAAAAACCGCACTATTGAGCAAATTTGCTAAGCAGCCTTAAGGAATGTGTGGAAAGGATAAGACCACTTAAATGTAACTTAATACTTAGATGATTTTAAAGGAAAAAATTCAAAATTTAAATGGCTGTAACTTTTTAAGTGTTCATTCCTGCAAAATGTGAATTGCATTTTCTAAATGAGCGTATTAATCTGCACTATTGAGCAAATTTGTGAAAAAATCGAAAAAAATGCGTGGAAAGGATAAGACCCCATAAACTTAACTAATACTTAGTTAATTTCAAAAGAGAAAATTCAAAATTTAAAAGGCCTAACTGTTTAAGTAGTCAATTCGGCAAAAAATAAGTTGCATTTTCTAAGTCAGCGTTAAAAACCGCACTATTGAGCAAACTTGCTAAACAATCATAAGAAGTGCGTGGAAAGGATAAGAACACTTTAAACCTAACTTAGTACTTATGTAATTTCAAAGGAGAAAATTCAAACTTTAAATGGCTGTATGCCGTATGGGCGCAAATGAGACCATAAACTTTTGAGATTTTAGTCATTCTGGAGATATAACAAGTGTATTTTTGTGGCATGAAAAGTAAACGAAAATCAGGTATGAAAGGGTTAAGTATTCATTTCTGCAAAAAAATTGCATTTTCTAAATCAGAGTATAAGACTGCACTATTGAGCAAATTTGCGAAAAATCGAAAGTGCGTGGAAGGATAAGGCCACTTAAACGTAACCTAATACTTAGTTAATTTCAAAGTAGAAAATTCAAAATTTAAATGGCTGTAAATTTTTAAGTGTTCATTTCTGCAAAAAATTAGTTCCATTTGTAATTCAACATAAAATACTGCACTCTTGAGCAAATTTGCGAAAAAATCGAAAGAAGTGCGTGGAAGGGTAAGACCACTTAAACGTAACTTAATACTCAATTAATTTCGAAAGAGAAAATTAAAAATTTAAATGGCGGTAGCTTTTTAAGTATTCATTTCTGCACAATAAGCATTATATTTTCTAAATCAGCGTTAAAAATTGCACTATTGAGCAAATTTGCTAAACAATCATAAGAAGAGCGTGGAAAGGATAAGACCAATTAAACCTAACTTAGTATTTATATTATTTCAAAAGAGAAATTTCAAAATTTAAATTACTAACTTTTTAAGTATTCATTTCTGCAAAAAATGAGTTGCATTTTCTAAATCAGCATATACAAACTGCACTCTTGAGAAAATTTGCGAAAAAATCGAAAGAATTGCGTCGAATGGTTAAGACTCAATAAACCTAACCTTATACTTACTTAATTTCGAAGCAGAAAATTCAAAATTTAAATGGCTGTAACTTTTTATGTATTTACTTTTGCAAAATATGAAATGCATTTTCTAAATCAGCGTAAAAACTGCACTATTGAGCAAATTTATGAAAAAATTGAAAGAAGTGCGTGGAAAGGATAAGACCCCATAAACTAACCTAATTTTTAGTTAACTTCAAAGGAGAAAATTGAAAACTTAAATGACTCGAACTTTTAGGGATTCATTTGTGCAAAAAATAAGTTGCATTTTCTAAGTCAGCGTTAAAAACCGCACTATTGAGCAAACTTGCTAAACATCATAAGAAGTGCGTGGAAAGGATAAGAACATTTAAACCTAACTTAGTACTTATGTAATTTCAAAGGAGAAAATTCAAACTTTAAATGGCTGTAACTTTTTAAGTGTTCATTCCTGCAAAATGTGAATTGCATTTTCTAAATGAGCGTATTAATCTGCACTATTGAGCAAATTTGTGAAAAAATCGAAAAAAATGCGTGGAAAGGATAAGACCCCATAAACTTAACTTAATACTTAGTTAATTTCAAAAGAGAAAATTCAAAATTTAAAAGGCCTAACTGTTTAAGTAGTCAATTCGGCAAAAAAAGAGTTGCATTTTCTAAGTCAGCGTTAAAAACCGCACTATTGAGCAAACTTGCTAAACAATCATAAGAAGTGCGTGGAAAGGATAAGAACATTTAAACCTAACTTAGTACTTATGTAATTTCAAAGGAGAAAATTCAAACTTTAAATGGCTGTATGCCGTTGGGCGCAAATGAGACCATAAACTTTTGAGATTTTAGTCATTCTGGAGATATAACAAGTGTATTTTTGTGGCATGAAAAGTAAACGAAAATCAGGAATGAAAGGGTTAAGTATTCATTTCTGCAAAAAAAGTTGCATTTTCTAAATCAGAGTATAAGACTGCACTATTGAGCAAATTTGCGAAAAATCGAAAGTGCGTGGAAGGATAAGACCACTTAAATGTAACCTTAAATGTAACCTAAAACACTGCACTATTGAGCAAATTTATGAAAAAATTGAAAGAAGTGCGTGGAAAGGATAAGACCCCATAAACTAACCTAATTTTTAGTTAACTTCAAGGAGAAAATTGAAAACTTAAATGACTCGAACTTTTAGGGATTCATTTGTGCAAAAAATAAGTTGCATTTTCTAAATCAGCGTATAAAACTGCACTATTGAGCAAATTTGCGAAAAAAATCGAAAGTGCGTTGAAATGGTAAGCCCCATATTCTTAAATTAATACTTAGTTAATTTCGAAGGAGAAAATTAAAATTTTAAATGGCTGTAACTTTTTAAGTTTTCATTTCTACCAAAAACGAGTTGCATTTTCTAAATGAGCGTATAAAACTGCACTATTGAGCAAATTTGCGAAAAAATCAAAGAAGTGCTTGTTAATGATAAGACACCATAAACTTAACCTAATACTTAGTTAACTTCAAAGGAGAAAATCCAAAATTTAAATGGCTGTAACGTTCTAAGTATTCATTTCTACCAAAAAAGTTGCATTTTCTAAAACAGCGTTAAAAACTGCACTATTGAGCAAATTTGTGAAAAAATCTAATGAAGTGCGTGGAAAGGATGAGACTCTATAATCCTAAGATAATACTTAGCTAATTTCGAAGGAGAAAATTCAAAATTTAAATGGCTGTAACTTTTTAATTATTAAATTATGCAAAAAATAAGTTGCATTTTCTAAATCAGCGTATAAAATTGCACTATTGAGCAAATTTAATAAGCAGCCTTAAGAAATGTGTGGAAAGGATAAGACCACTTAAATGTAACTTAATACTTAATTAATTTCAAAAGAGAAAATTCAAAATTTAAATGGTGTTAACTTTTCAAGTATTCATTTCAGGAAAATATGAATTACATTTTCTTAATCAGCGTTAAAAACCGCACTATTGAGCAAATTTGCTAAGCAGCCTTAAGGAATGTGTGGAAAGGATAAGACCACTTAAATGTAACTTAATACTTAGATGATTTTAAAGGAAAAATTCAAAATTTAAATGGCTGTAACTTTTTAAGTGTTCATTCCTGCAAAATGTGAATTGCATTTTCTAAATGAGCGTATTAATCTGCACTATTGAGCAAATTTGTGAAAAAATCGAAAAAAATGCGTGGAAAGGATAAGACCCCATAAACTTAACCTAATACTTAGTTAATTTCAAAAGAGAAAATTCAAAATTTAAAAGGCCTAACTGTTTAAGTAGTCAATTCGGCAAAAAATAAGTTGCATTTCTAAGTCAGCGTTAAAACCGCACTATTGAGCAAACTTGCTAAACAATCATAAGAAGTGCGTGGAAAGGATAAGAACATTTAAACCTAACTTAGTACTTATGTAATTTCAAAGGAGAAAATTCAAACTTTAAATGGCTGTATGCCGTATGGGCGCAAATGAGACCATAAACTTTTGAGATTTTAGTCATTCTGGAGATATAACAAGTGTATTTTTGTGGCATGAAAAGTAAAAGAAAATCAGGTATGAAAGGGTTAAGTATTCATTTCTGCAAAAAAAAGTTGCATTTTCTAAATCAGAGTATAAGACTGCACTATTGAGCAAATTTGCGAAAAAATCGAAAGTGCGTGGAAGGATAAGGCCACTTAAACGTAACCTAATACTTAGTTAATTTCAAAGTAGAAAATTCAAAATTTAAATGGCTGTAAATTTTAAGTGTTCATTTCTGCAAAAAATTAGTTCCATTTTGTAATTCAACATAAAATACTGCACTCTTGAGCAAATTTGCGAAAAAATCGAAAGAAGTGCGTGGAAGGGTAAGACCACTTAACGTAACTTAATACTCAATTAATTTCGAAAGAGAAAATTAAAAATTTAAATGGCGGTAGCTTTTTAAGTATTCATTTCTGCACAATAAGCATTATATTTTCTAAATCAGCGTTAAAATTGCACTATTGAGCAAATTTGCTAAACAATCATAAGAAGAGCGTGGAAAGGATAAGACCAATTAAACCTAACTTAGTATTTATATTATTTCAAAAGAGAAATTTCAAATTTAAATTACTAACTTTTTAAGTATTCATTTCTGCAAAAATGAGTTGCATTTTCTAAATCAGCATATACAAACTGCACTCTTGAGAAAATTTGCGAAAAAATCGAAAGAATTGCGTCGAATGGTTAAGACTCAATAAACCTAACCTTATACTTACTTAATTTCGAAGCAGAAAATTCAAAATTTAAATGGCTGTAACTTTTTATGTATTTACTTTTGCAAAATATGAATTGCATTTTCTAAATCAGCGTAAAAAACTGCACTATTGAGCAAATTTATGAAAAAATTGAAAGAAGTGCGTGGAAAGGATAAGACCCCATAAACTAACCTATAATTTTTAGTTAACTTCAAAGGAGAAAATTGAAAACTTAAATGACTCGAACTTTTTAGGGATTCATTTGTGCAAAAAATAAGTTGCATTTTCTAAATTAGCGTATAAAACTGCACTATTGAGCAAATTTGCGAAAAAATCGAAAGTGCGTTGAAATGGTAAGCCCCATATTCTTAAATTAATACTTAGTTAATTTCGAAGGAGAAAATTAAAATTTTAAATGGCTGTAACTTTTTAAGTTTTCATTTCTACCAAAAACGAGTTGCATTTCTAAATGAGCGTATAAAACTGCACTATTGAGCAAATTTGCGAAAAATCAAAAGAAGTGCTTGTTAATGATAAGACACCATAAACTTAACCTAATACTTAGTTAACTTCAAAGGAGAAAATCCAAAATTTAAATGGCTGTAACGTTCTAAGTATTCATTTCTGCAAAATATACGTTGCATTTTCTAAAACAGCGTTAAAAACTGCACTATTGAGCAAATTTGTGAAAGAATCTAATGAAGTGCGTGGAAAGGATGAGACTCTATAATCCTAAGATAATACTTAGCTAATTTCGAAGGAGAAAATTCAAAATTTAAATGGCTGTAACTTTTTAATTATTAAATTATGCAAAAAAATAAGTTGCATTTTCTAAATCAGCGTATAAAATTGCACTATTGAGCAAATTTGCTAAGCAGCCTTAAGAAATGTGTGGAAAGGATAAGACCACTTAAATGTAACTTAATACTTAATTAATTTCAAAAGAGAAAATTCAAAATTTAAATGGTGTTAACTTTTCAAGTATTCATTTCAGGAAAATATGAATTACATTTTCTTAATCAGCGTTAAAAACCGCACTATTGAGCAAATTTGCTAAGCAGCCTTAAGGAATGTGTGGAAAGGATAAGACCACTTAAATGTAACTTAATACTTAGATGATTTCAAAGGAAAAAATTCAAAATTTAAATGGCTGTAACTTTTTAAGTGTTCATTCCTGCAAAATGTGAATTGCATTTTCTAAATGAGCGTATTAATCTGCACTATTGAGCAAATTTGTGAAAAAATCGAAAAAAATGCGTGGAAAGGATAAGACCCCATAAACTTAACTTAATACTTAGTTAATTTCAAAAGAGAAAATTCAAAATTTAAAAGGCCTAACTGTTTAAGTAGTCAATTCGGCAAAAAATAAGTTGCATTTTCTAAGTCAGCGTTAAAAACCGCACTATTGAGCAAACTTGCTAAACAATCATAAGAAGTGCGTGGAAAGGATAAGAACATTTAAACCTAACTTAGTACTTATGTAATTTCAAAGGAGAAAATTCAAACTTTAAATGGCTGTATGCCGTATGGGCGCAAATGAGACCATAAACTTTGAGATTTTAGTCATTCTGGAGATATAACAAGTGTATTTTTGTGCATGAAAAGTAAACGAAAATCAGGTATGAAAGGGTTAAGTATTCATTTCTGCAAAAAAAAGTTGCATTTTCTAAATCAGAGTATAAGACTGCACTATTGAGCAAATTTGCGAAAAATCGAAAGTGCGTGGAAGGATAAGACCACTTAAATGTAACTTAAATGTAACCTAAAACACTGCACTATTGAGCAAATTTATGAAAAAATTGAAAGAAGTGCGTGGAAAGGAGAAGACCCCATAAACTAACCTAATTTTTAGTTAACTTCAAAGGAGAAAATTGAAAACTTAAATGACTCGAACTTTTTAGGGATTCATTTGTGCAAAAAATAAGTTGCATTTTCTAAATCAGCGTATAAAACTGCACTATTGAGCAAATTTGCGAAAAAAATCGAAAGTGCGTTGAAATGGTAAGCCCCATATTCTTAAATTAATACTTAGTTAATTTCGAAGGAGAAAATTAAAATTTTAAATGGCTGTAACTTTTTAAGTTTTCATTTCTACCAAAAACGAGTTGCATTTTCTAAATGAGCGTATAAACTGCACTATTGAGCAAATTTGCGAAAAAATCAAAAGAAGTGCTTGTTAATGATAAGACACCATAAACTTAACCTAATACTTAGTTAACTTCAAAGGAGAAAATCCAAAATTTAAATGGCTGTAACGTTCTAAGTATTCATTTCTACCAAAAACAAGTTGTATTTTCTAAACAGCGTTAAAAACTGCACTATTGAGCAAATTTGTGAAAAATTAATGAAGTGCGTGGAAAGGATGAGACTCTATAATCCTAAGATAATACTTAGCTAATTTCGAAGGAGAAAATTCAAAATTTAAATGGCTGTAACTTTTTAATTATTAAATTATGCAAAAAATAAGTTGCATTTTCTAAATCAGCGTATAAAATTGCACTATTGAGCAAATTTAATAAGCAGCCTTAAGAAATGTGTGGAAAGGATAAGACCACTTAAATGTAACTTAATACTTAATTAATTTCAAAAGAGAAATTCAAAATTTAAATGGTGTTAACTTTTCAAGTATTCATTTCAGAAAATATGAATTACATTTTCTTAATCAGCGTTAAAAACCGCACTATTGAGCAATTTGCTAAGCAGCCTTAAGGAATGTGTGGAAAGGATAAGACCACTTAAATGTAACTTAATACTTAGATGATTTTAAAGGAAAAAATTCAAAATTTAAATGGCTGTAACTTTTTAAGTGTTCATTCCTGCAAAATGTGAATTGCATTTTCTAATGAACGTATTAATCTGCACTATTGAGCAAATTTGTGAAAATCGAAAAAAATGCGTGGAAAGGATAAGACCCCATAAACTTAACTAATACTTAGTTAATTTCAAAGAGAAAATTCAAAATTTAAAAGGCCTAACTGTTTTAAGTAGTCAATTCGGCAAAAAATAAGTTGCATTTTCTAAGTCAGCGTTAAAACCGCACTATTGAGCAAACTTGCTAAACATCATAAGAAGTGCGTGGAAAGGATAAGAACATTTAAACCTAACTTAGTACTTATGTAATTTCAAAGGAGAAATTCAAACTTTAATGGCTGTATGCCGTATGGGCGCAATGAGACCATAAACTTTTGAGATTTTAGTCATTCTGGATATATAACAAGTGTATTTTTGTGGCATGAAAAGTAAAAGAAAATCAGGTATGAAAGGGTTAAGTATTCATTTCTGCAAAAAAGTTGCATTTTCTAAATCAGAGATAAGACTGCACTATTGAGCAAATTTGGCGAAAAAATCGAAAGTGCGTGGAAGGATAAGGCACTTAAACGTAACCTAATACTTAGTTAATTTCAAAGTAGAAAATTCAAAATTTAAATGGCTGTAAATTTTAAAGTGTTCATTTCTGCAAAAAATTAGTTCCATTTTGTAATTCAACATAAAATACTGCACTCTTGAGCAAATTTGCGAAAAAATCGAAAGAAGTGCGTGAAGGGTAAGACCACTTAAACGTAACTTAATACTCAATTAATTTCGAAAGAGAAAATTAAAAATTTAAATGGCGGTAGCTTTTTAAGTATTCATTTCTGCACAATAAGCATTATATTTTCTAAATCAGCGTTAAAAATTGCACTATTGAGCAAATTTGCTAAACATCATAAGAAGAGCGTGGAAAGGATAAGACCAATTAAACCTAACTTAGTATTTATATTATTTCAAAAGAGAAATTTCAAATTTAAATTACTAACTTTTAAGTATTCATTTCTGCCAAAAAATGAGTTGCATTTTCTAATCAGCATATACAAACTGCACTCTTGAGAAAATTTTGCGAAAAAATCGAAAGAATTGCGTCGAATGGTTAAGACTCAATAAACCTAACCTATACTTACTTAATTTCGAAGCAGAAAATTCAAAATTTAAATGGCTGTAACTTTTTATGTATTTACTTTTGCAAAATATGAATTGCATTTTCTAAATCAGCGTAAAAAACTGCACTATTGAGCAAATTTATGAAAAAATTGAAAGAAGTGCGTGGAAAGGATAAGACCCCATAAACTAACCTAATTTTTAGTTAACTTCAAAGGAGAAATTGAAACTTAAATGACTCGAACTTTTTAGGGATTCATTTGTGCAAAAATAAGTTGCATTTTCTAAATTAGCGTATAAAACTGCACTATTGAGCAAATTTGCGAAAAAAATCGAAGTGCCGTTGAAATGGTAAGCCCCATATTCTTAAATTAATACTTAGTTTAATTTCGAAGGAGAAAATTAAAATTTTAAATGGCTGTAACTTTTTAAGTTTTCATTTCTACCAAAACGAGTTGCATTTTCTAAATGAGCGTATAAAACTGCACTATTGAGCAAATTTGCGAAAAAATCAAAAGAAGTGCTTGTTAATGATAAGACACCATAAACTTAACCTAATACTTAGTTAACTTCAAAGGAGAAAATCCAAAATTTAAATGGCTGTAACGTTCTAAGTATTCATTCTGCAAATATACGTTGCATTTTCTAAAACACGTTAAAAACTGCACTATTGAGCAAATTTTGTGAAAGAATCTAATGAAGTGCGTGGAAAGGATGAGACTCTATAATCCTAAGATAATACTTACTAATTTCGAAGGAGAAAATTCAAAATTTAAATGGCTGTAACTTTTTAATTATTAATTATGCAAAAAATAAGTTGCATTTTCTAAATCAGCGTATAAAATTGCACTATTGAGCAAATTTGCTAAGCAGCCTTAAGAATGTGTGGAAAGGATAAGACCACTTAAATGTAACTTAATACTTAATTAATTTCAAAGAGAAAATTCAAAATTTAAATGGTGTTAACTTTTCAAGTATTCATTTCAGGAAAATATGAATTACATTTTCTTAATCAGCGTTAAAAACCGCACTATTGAGCAAATTTGCTAAGCAGCCTTAAGGAATGTGTGGAAAGGATAAGACCACTTAAATGTAACTTAATACTTAGATGATTTCAAAGGAAAAATTCAAAATTTAAATGGCTGTAACTTTTTAAGTGTTCATTCCTGCAAAATGTGAATTGCATTTCTAAATGAGCGTATTAATCTGCACTATTGAGCAAATTTGTGAAAAAATCGAAAAAAATGCGTGGAAAGGATAAGACCCCATAAACTTAACTTAATACTTAGTTAATTTCAAAGAGAAAATTCAAAATTTAAAAGGCCTAACTGTTTAAGTAGTCAATTCGGCAAAAATAGTTGCATTTTCTAAGTCAGCGTTAAAAACCGCACTATTGAGCAAACTTGCTAAACAATCATAAGAAGTGCGTGGAAAGGATAAGAACATTTTAAACCTAACTTAGTACTTATGTAATTTCAAAGGAGAAAATTCAAACTTTAAATGGCTGTATGCCGTATGGGCGCAAATGAGACCATAAACTTTTGAGATTTAGTCATTCTGGAGATATAACAGTGTATTTTTGTGGCATGAAAAGTAAACGAAAATCAGGAATGAAAGGGTTAAGTATTCATTTCTGCAAAAAAGTTGCATTTTCAGAGTATAAGACTGCACTATTGAGCAAATTTGCGAAAAAATCGAAAGTGCGTGGAAGGATAAGACCACTTAAATGTACCTTAAATGTAACCTAAAACACTGCACTATTGAGCAATTTATGAAAAATTGAAAGAAGTGCGTGGAAAGGAGAAGACCCATAAACTAACCTAATTTTTAGTTAACTTCAAAGGAGAAAATTGAAAACTTAAATGACTCGAACTTTTTAGGGATTCATTTGTGCAAAAAATAAGTTGCATTTTCTAAATCAGCGTATAAACTGCACTATTGAGCAAATTTGCGAAAAAATCGAAAGTGCGTTGAAATGGTAAGCCCCATATTCTTAAATTAATACTTAGTTAATTTCGAAGGAGAAAATTAAAATTTTAAATGGCTGTAACTTTTTAAGTTTTCATTTCTACCAAAAACGAGTTGCATTTTCTAAATGAGCGTATAAAACTGCACTATTGAGCAAATTTGCGAAAAAATCAAAGAAGTGCTTGTTAATGATAAACACCATAAACTTAACCTAATACTTAGTTAACTTCAAAGGAGAAAATCCAAATTTAAATGGCTGTAACGTTCTAAGTATTCATTTCTACCAAAAACAAGTTGTATTTTCTAAAACAGCGTTAAAAACTGCACTATTGAGCAATTTGTGAAAAAATCTAATGAAGTGCGTGGAAAGGATGAGACTCTATAATCCTAAGATAATACTTAGCTAATTTCGAAGGAGAAAATTCAAAATTTAAATGGCTGTAACTTTTTAATTATTAAATTTGCAAAAAATAAGTTGCATTTTCTAAATCAGCGTATAAAATTGCACTATTGAGCAAATTTAATAAGCAGCCTTAAGAAATGTGTGGAAAGGATAAGACCACTTAATGTAACTTAATACTTAATTAATTTCAAAAGAGAAAATTCAAAATTTAAATGGTGTTAACTTTTCAGTATTCATTTCAGGAAATATGAATTACATTTTCTTAATCAGCGTTAAAAACCGCACTATTGAGCAAATTTGCTAAGCAGCCTTAAGGATGTGTGGAAAGGATAGACCACTTAAATGTAACTTAATACTTAGATGATTTTAAGGAAAAAATTCAAAATTAAATGGCTGTAACTTTTTAAGTGTTCATTCCTGCAAAATGTGAATTGCATTTTCTAAATGAGCGTATTATCTGCACTATTGAGCAAATTTGTGAAAAAATCGAAAAAAATGCGTGGAAAGGATAAGACCCCCATAAACTTAACCTAATACTTAGTTAATTTTCAAAAGAGAAACATTCAAAATTTAAAAGGCCTAACTGTTTAAGTAGTCAATTCGGCAAAAAATAGTTGCATTTTCTAAGTCACGTTAAAAACGCACTATTGAGCAACTTGCTAAACAATCATAGAAGTGCGTGGAAAGGATAAGAACATTTAAACCTAACTTAGTACTTATGTAATTTCAAAGGAGAAATTCAAACTTTAAATGGCTGTATGCCGTATGGGCGAAATGAGACCATAAACTTTTGAGATTTTAGTCATTCTGGATATATAACAAGTGTATTTTTTGGCATGAAAAGTAAAAGAAAATCAGGTATGAAAGGGTAAGTATTCATTTCTGCAAAAAAAAAGTTGCATTTTCTAAATCAGAGTATAAGACTGCACTATTGAGCAAATTTGCGAAAAATCGAAAGTGCGTGAAGGATAAGGCCACTTAAACGTAACCTAATACTTAGTTAATTTCAAAGTAGAAATTCAAAATTTAATGGCTGTAAATTTTTAAGTGTTCATTTCTGCAAAAATTAGTTCCATTTTGTAATTCAACATAAAATACTGCCTCTTGAGCAAATTTGCGAAAAATCGAAAGAATGCGTGGAAGGGTAAGACCACTTAAACTAACTTAATACTCAATTAATTTCGAAAGAGAAAATTAAAAATTTAAATGGCGGTAGCTTTTTAAGTATTCATTTCTGCACAATAAGCATTATATTTTCTAAATCAGCGTTAAAATTGCACTATTGAGCAATTTGCTAAACAATCATAAGAAGAGCGTGGAAAGGATAAGACCAATTAAACCTAACTTAGTATTTATATTATTTCAAAAGAGAAATTTCAAATTTAAATTACTAACTTTTTAAGTATTCATTTCTGCAAAAATGAGTTGCATTTTCTAAATCAGCATATACAAACTGCACTCTTGAAAAATTTGCGAAAAAATCGAAAGAATTGCGTCGAATGGTTAAGACTCAATAACTAACCTTATACTTACTTATTTCGAAGCAGAAAATTCAAAATTTAAATGGCTGTAACTTTTTATGTATTTCTTTTGCAAAATATGAAATGCATTTTCTAAATCAGCGTAAAAACTGCACTATTGAGCAATTTATGAAAATTGAAAGAAGTGCGTGGAAGGATAAGACCCCATAAACTAACCTAATTTTAGTTAACTTCAAGGAGAAAATTGAAAACTTAAATGACTCGAACTTTTTAGGGATTTCATTTGTGCAAAAAATAAGTTGCATTTTCTAAATCAGCGTATAAAACTGCACTATTGAGCAAATTTGCGAAAAATCGAAAGTGCGTTGAAATGGTAAGCCCATATTCTTAAATTAATACTTAGTTAATTTCGAAGGAGAAAATTAAAATTTTAAATGGCTGTAACTTTTTAAGTTTTCATTTTCTACCAAAAACGAGTTGCATTTTCTAAATGAGCGTATAAAACTGCACTATTGAGCAAATTTGCGAAAAATCAAAAGAAGTGCTTGTTAATGATAAGACACCATAAACTTAACCTAATACTTAGTTAACTTCAAAGGAGAAAATCCAAAATTTAAATGGCTGTAACGTTCTAAGTATTCATTTCTGCAAAATATACGTTGCATTTCTAAAACGCGTTAAAAACTGCACTATTGAGCAAATTTGTGAAAGAATCTAATGAAGTGCGTGGAAAGGATGAGACTCTATAATCCTAAGATAATACTTAGCTAATTTCGAAGGAGAAAATTCAAAATTTAAATGGCTGTAACTTTTTAATTATTAAATTATGCAAAAAATAAGTTGCATTTTCTAAATCAGCGTATAAAATTGCACTATTGAGCAAATTTGCTAAGCAGCCTTAAGAAATTTGTGGAAAGGATAAGACCACTTAAATGTAACTTAATACTTAATTAATTTCAAAAGAGAAAATTCAAATTTAAATGTGTTAACTTTTCAAGTATTCATTTCAGGAAAATATGAATTACATTTTCTTAATCAGCGTTAAAAACCGCACTATTGAGCAAATTTGCTAAGCAGCCTTAAGGAATGTGTGGAAAGGATAAGACCACTTAAATGTAACTTAATACTTAGAGATTTTCAAAGGAAAAAATTCAAAATTTAAATGGCTGTAACTTTTTAAGTGTTCATTCCTGCAAAATGTGAATTGCATTTTCTAAATGAGCGTATTAATCTGCACTATTGAGCAAATTTGTGAAAAAATCGAAAAATGCGTGGAAAGGATAAGACCCCATAAACTTAACTTAATACTTTAGTTAATTTCAAAGAGAAAATTCAAAATTTAAAAGGCCTAACTGTTTAAGTAGTCAATTCGGCAAAAAATAATTGCATTTTCTAAGTCAGCGTTAAAAACCGCACTATTGAGCAAACTTGCTAAACAATCCTAAGAAGTGCGTGGAAAGGATAAGAACATTTAAACCTAACTTAGTACTTATGTAATTTCAAAGGAGAAAATTCAACTTTAAATGGCTGTATGCCGTATGGGCGCAAATGAGACATAAACTTTTGAGATTTTAGTCATTCTGGAGATATAAAGTGTATTTTTGTGGCATGAAAAGTAAAACGAAAATCAGGATGAAGGGTTAAGTATTCATTTCTGCAAAAAAAGTTGCATTTTCTAAATCAGAGTATAGACTGCACTATTGAGCAAATTTGCGAAAAAATCGAAAGTGCGTGGAAGGATAAGACCACTTAAATGTAACCTTAAATGTAACCTAAAACACTGCACTATTGAGCAAATTTTATGAAAAATTGAAAGAAGTGCGTGGAAAGGGATAGACCCCATAACTAACCTAATTTTTAGTTAACTTCAAAGGAGAAAATTGAAAACTTAAATGACTCGAACTTTTAGGGATTCATTTGTGCAAAAAATAAGTTGCATTTTCTAAATCAGCGTATAAAACTGCACTATTAGCAAATTTGCGAAAAAAATCGAAGTGCGTTGAAATGGTAAGCCCCATATTCTTAAATTAATACTTAGTTAATTTCGAAGGAGAAAATTAAAATTTAAATGGCTGTAACTTTTTAATTTTCATTTCTACCAAAAACGAGTTGCATTTTCTAAATGAGCGTATAAAACTGCACTATTGAGCAAATTTGCGAAAAAATCAAAAGAAGTGCTTGTTAATGATAAGACACCATAAACTTAACCTAATACTTAGTTAACTTCAAAGGAGAAAATCCAAAATTTAAATGGCTGTAACGTTCTAAGTATTCATTTCTACCAAAAACAAGTTGTATTTTCTAAAACAGCGTTAAAAACTGCACTATTGAGCAAATTTGTGAAAAAATCTAATGAAGTGCGTGGAAAGGATGAGACTCTATAATCCTAAGATAATACTTAGCTAATTTTCGAAGGAGAAAATTCAAAATTTAAATGGCTGTAACTTTTTAATTATTAAATTATGCAAAAAATAAGTTGCATTTTCTAAATCAGCGTATAAAATTGCACTATTGAGCAAATTTAATAAGCAGCCTTAAGAAATGTGTGGAAAGGATAAGACCACTTAAATGTAACTTAATACTTAATTAATTTCAAAAGAGAAAATTCAAATTTAAATGGTGTTAACTTTTCAAGTATTCATTTCAGGAAAATATGAATTACATTTTCTTAATCAGCGTTAAAAACCGCACTATTGAGCAAATTTCCTAAGCAGCTTTAGGAATGTGTGGAAAGGATAAGACCACTTAAATGTAACTTAATACTTAGATGATTTTAAAGGAAAAAAATTCAAAATTTAAATGGCTGTAACTTTTTAAGTGTTCATTCCTGCAAAATGTGAATTGCATTTTCTAAATGAACGTATTAATCTGCACTATTGAGCAAATTTGTGAAAAAATCGAAAAAAATGCGTGGAAAGGATAAGACCCATAAACTTAACCTAATCTTAGTTAATTTCAAAAGAGAAAATTCAAAATTTAAAAGGCCTAACTGTTTAGTAGTCAATTCGGCAAAAATAAGTTGCATTTTCTAAGTCAGCGTTAAAAACCGCACTATTGAGCAAACTTGCTAAACAATCATAAGAGTGCGTGGAAAGGATAGAACATTTAAACCTAACTTAGTACTTATGTAATTTCAAAGGAGAAAATTCAAACTTTAAATGGCTGTATGCCGTATGGGCGAAAATGAGACCATAAACTTTTGAGATTTTAGTCATTCTGGAGATATAACAAGTGTATTTTTGTGGCATGAAAAGTAAAAGAAAATCAGGTATGAAAGGTTAAGTATTCATTTCTGCAAAAAAAAGTTGCATTTTCTAAATCAGAGTATAAGACTGCACTATTGAGCAAATTTGCGAAAAAATCGAAATGGTGGAGTGAAATAGGCCACTTAAACGTAACCTAATACTTAGTTAATTTCAAAGTAGAAAATTCAAAATTTAAATGGCTGTAAATTTTTAAGTGTTCATTTCTGCAAAAAATTAGTTCCATTTTGTAATTCAACATAAAATACTGCACTCTTGAGCAAATTTGCGAAAAAATCGAAGAAGTGCGTGGAAGGGTAAGACCACTTAAACGTAACTTAATACTCATTAATTTCGAAGAGAAAATTAAAAATTTAAATGGCGGTAGCTTTTTAAGTATTCATTTCTGCACAATAAGCATTATATTTTCTAAATCAGCGTTAAAAATTGCACTATTGAGCAAATTTGCTAAACAATCATAAGAAGAGCGTGGAAAGGATAAGACCAATTAAACCTAACTTAGTATTTATATTATTTCAAAAGAGAAATTTCAAAATTAAAATTACTAACTTTTTAAGTATTCATTTCTGCAAAAATGAGTTGCATTTTCTAAATCAGCATATACAAACTGCACTCTTGAGAAATTTGCGAAAAATCGAAAGAATTGCGTCGAATGGTTAAGACTCAATAAACCTAACCTTATACTTACTTAATTTCGAAGCAGCAAAATTCAAATTTAAATGGCTGTAACTTTTTATGTATTTACTTTTGCAAATATGATTGCATTTTCTAAATCAGCGTAAAAACTGCACTATTGAGCAAATTTATGAAAAAATTGAAAGAAGTGCGTGAAAGGATAAGACCCCATAAACTAACCTAATTTTTAGTTAACTTCAAGGAGAAAATTGAAAACTTAAATGACTCGAACTTTTTAGGGATTCATTTGCAAAAAATAAGTTGCATTTTCTAAATTAGCGTATAAAACTGCACTATTGAGCAAATTTGCGAAAAAAATCGAAAGTGCGTTGAAATGGTAAGCCCATATTCTTAAATTAATACTTAGTTAATTTCGAAGGAGAAAATTAAAATTTTAAATGGCTGTAACTTTTTAAGTTTTCATTTCTACCAAAAACGAGTTGCATTTCTCTAAATGAGCGTATAAACTGCACTATTGAGCAAATTTGCGAAAAAATCAAAAGAAGTGCTTGTTAATGATAAGACACCATAAACTTAACCTAATACTTAGTTAACTTCAAAGGAGAAAATCCAAAATTTAAATGGCTGTAACGTTCTAAGTATTCATTTCTGCAAAATTACGTTGCATTTCTAAAACAGCGTTAAAAACTGCACTATTGAGCAAATTTGTGAAAAATCTAATGAAGTGCGTGGAAAGGATGAGACTCTATAATCCTAAGATAATACTTAGCTAATTTCGAAGGAGAAAATTCAAAATTTAAATGGCTGTAACTTTTTAATTATTAAATTATGCAAATAAGTTGCATTTCTAAATCAGCGTATAAAATTGCACTATTGAGCAAATTTTCTAAGCAGCCTTAAGAAATGTGTGGAAAGGATAAGACCACTTAAATGTAACTTAATACTTAATTAATTTCAAAAGAAAATTCAAAATTTAAATGGTGTTAACTTTTCAAGTATTCATTTCAGGAAAATATGAATTACATTTTCTTAATCAGCGTTAAAAACCGCACTATTGAGCAAATTTGCTAAGCAGCCTTAAGGAAGTGTGGAAAGGATAAGACCACTTAAATGTAACTTAATACTTAGATGATTTTAAGGAAAAAATTCAAAATTTAAATGGCTGTAACTTTTTAAGTGTTCATTCCTGCAAAATGTGAATTGCATTTTCTAAATGAACGTATTAATCTGCACTATTGAGCAAATTTGTGAAAAAATCGAAAAAAATGCGTGGAAAGGATAAGACCCCATAAACTTAACCTAATACTTAGTTAATTTCAAAAGAGAAAATTCAAAATTTAAAAGGCCTAACTGTTTAAGTAGTCAATTCGGCAAAAAATAAGTTGCATTTTCTAAGTCAGCGTTAAAAACCGCACTATTGAGCAAACTTGCTAAACAATCATAAGAAGTGCGTGGAAAGGATAAGAACATTTAAACCTAACTTAGTACTTATGTAATTTCAAAGGAGAAAATTCAAACTTAAATGGCTGTATGCCGTATGGGCGAAATGAGACCATAAACTTTTGAGATTTTAGTCATTCTGGAGATATAACAAGTGTATTTTTGTGGCATGAAAAGTAAAAGAAAATCAGGTATGAAAGGGTTAAGTATTCATTTCTGCAAAAAAAAGTTGCATTTTCTAAATCAGAGTATAAGACTGCACTATTGAGCAAATTTGCGAAAAAATCGAAAGTGCGTGGAAGGATAAGGCCACTTAAACGTAACCTAATACTTAGTTAATTTCAAAGTAGAAAATTCAAAATTTAAATGGCTGTAAATTTTAAAGTGTTCATTTCTGCAAAAAATTAGTTCCATTTTGTAATTCAACATAAAATACTGCACTCTTGAGCAAATTTGCGAAAAAATCGAAAGAAGTGCGTGGAAGGGTAAGACCACTTAAACGTAACTTAATACTCAATTAATTTCGAAAGAGAAAATTAAAAATTTAAATGGCGGTAGCTTTTAAGTATTCATTTCTGCACAATAAGCATTATATTTTCTAAATCAGCGTTAAAAATTGCACTATTGAGCAAATTTGCTAAACAATCATAAGAAGAGCGTGGAAAGGATAGACCAATTAAACCTAACTTAGTATTTATATTATTTCAAAAGAGAAATTTCAAAATTAAATTACTAACTTTTTAAGTATTCATTTCTGCCAAAAATGAGTTGCATTTTCTAAATCAGCATATACAAACTGCACTCTTGAGAAAATTTGCGAAAAAATCGAAAGAATTGCGTCGAATGGTTAAGACTCATAAACCTAACCTTATACTTACTTAATTTCGAAGCAGAAAATTCAAAATTTAAATGGCTGTAACTTTTTATGTATTTACTTTTGCAAAATATGAATTGCATTTTCTAAATCAGCGTAAAAAACTGCACTATTGAGCAAATTTATGAAAAAATTGAAAGAAGTGCGTGGAAAGGATAAGACCCATAAACTAACCTAATTTTTAGTTAACTTCAAAGGAGAAAATTGAAAACTTAAATGACTCGAACTTTTTAGGGATTCATTTGTGCAAAAAATAAGTTGCATTTTCTAAATTAGCGTATAAAACTGCACTATTGAGCAAATTTGCGAAAAAAATCGAAAGTGCGTTGAAAATGGTAAGCCCCATATTCTAAATTAATACTTAGTAATTTCGAAGGAGAAAATTAAAATTTTAAATGGCTGTAACTTTTTAAGTTTTCATTTCTACCAAAAACGAGTTGCATTTTCTAAATGAGCGTATAAAACTGCACTATTGAGCAAATTTGCGAAAAATCAAAGAAGTGCTTGTTAATGATAAGACACCATAAACTTAACCTAATACTTAGTTAACTTCAAAGGAGAAAATCCAAAATTTAAATGGCTGTAACGTTTCTAAGTATTCATTTCTGCAAAATATACGTTGCATTTTCTAAAACAGCGTTAAAAACTGCACTATTGAGCAATTTGTGAAAGAATCTAATGAAGTGCGTGGAAAGGATGAGACTCTATAATCCTAAGATAATACTTAGCTAATTTCGAAGGAGAAAATTCAAAATTTAAATGGCTGTAACTTTTTAATTATTAAATTATGCAAAAAAATAAGTTGCATTTTCTAAATCAGCGTATAAAATTGCACTATTGAGCAAATTTGCTAAGCAGCCTTAAGAAATGTGTGGAAAGGATAAGACCACTTAAATGTAACTTAATCTTAATTAATTTCAAAGAGAAAATTCAAAATTTAAATGGTGTTAACTTTTCAAGTATTCATTTCAGGAAAATATGAATTACATTTTCTTAATCAGCGTTAAAAACCGCACTATTGAGCAAATTTGCTAAGCAGCCTTAAGGAATGTGTGGAAAGGATAAGACCACTTAAATGTAACTTAATACTTAGATGATTTCAAAGGAAAAAATTCAAAATTTAAATGGCTGTAACTTTTTAAGTGTTCATTCCTGCAAAATGTGAATTGCATTTTCTAAATGAGCGTATTAATCTGCACTATTGAGCAAATTTGTGAAAAAATCGAAAAAATGCGTGGAAAGGATAAGACCCCATAAACTTAACTTAATACTTAGTTAATTTCAAAAGAGAAAATTCAAAATTTAAAAGGCTAACTGTTTAAGTAGTCAATTCGGCAAAAAATAAGTTGCATTTTCTAAGTCAGCGTTAAAAACCGCACTATTGAGCAAACTTGCTAAACAATCATAAGAAGTGCGTGGAAAGGATAAGAACATTTAAACCTAACTTAGTACTTATGTAATTTCAAAGGAGAAAATTCAAACTTTAAATGGCTGTATGCCGTATGGGCGCAAATGAGACCATAAACTTTTGAGATTTTAGTCATTCTGGAGATATAACAAGTGTATTTTTGTGGCATGAAAAGTAAACGAAAATCAGGAATGAAAGGGTTAAGTATTCATTTCTGCAAAAAAAAGTTGCATTTTCTAAATCAGAGTATAAGACTGCACTATTGAGCAAATTTGCGAAAAAATCGAAAGTGCGTGGAAGGATAAGACCACTTAAATGTAACCTTAAATGTAACCTAAAACACTGCACTATTGAGCAAATTTATGAAAAAATTGAAAGAAGTGCGTGGAAAGGATAAGACCCCATAAACTAACCTAATTTTTAGTTAACTTCAAAGGAGAAAATTGAAAACTTAAATGACTCGAACTTTTTAGGGATTCATTTGTGCAAAAAATAAGTTGCATTTTCTAAATCAGCGTATAAAACTGCACTATTGAGCAAATTTGCGAAAAAAATCGAAAGTGCGTTGAAATGGTAAGCCCCATATTCTTAAATTAATACTTAGTTAATTTCGAAGGAGAAAATTAAAATTTTAAATGGCTGTAACTTTTTAAGTTTTCATTTCTACCAAAAACGAGTTGCATTTTCTAAATGAGCGTATAAAACTGCACTATTGAGCAAATTTGCGAAAAATCAAAAGAAGTGCTTGTTAATGATAAGACACCATAAACTTAACCTAATACTTAGTTAACTTCAAAGGAGAAAATCCAAAATTTAAATGGCTGTAACGTTCTAAGTATTCATTTCTACCAAAACAAGTTGCATTTTCTAAAACAGCGTTAAAAACTGCACTATTGAGCAAATTTGTGAAAAAATCTAATGAAGTGCGTGGAAAGGATGAGACTCTATAATCCTAAGATAATACTTAGCTAATTTCGAAGGAGAAAATTCAAAATTTAAATGGCTGTAACTTTTTAATTATTAAATTATGCAAAAAATAAGTTGCATTTTCTAAATCAGCGTATAAAATTGCACTATTGAGCAAATTTAATAAGCAGCCTTAAGAAATGTGTGGAAAGGATAAGACCACTTAAATGTAACTTAATACTTAATTAATTTCAAAAGAGAAAATTCAAAATTTAAATGGTGTTAACTTTTCAAGTATTCATTTCAGGAAAATATGAATTACATTTTCTTAATCAGCGTTAAAAACCGCACTATTGAGCAAATTTGCTAAGCAGCCTTAAGGAATGTGTGGAAAGGATAAGACCACTTAAATGTAACTTAATACTTAGATGATTTTAAGGAAAAAATTCAAAATTTAAATGGCTGTAACTTTTTAAGTGTTCATTCCTGCAAAATGTGAATTGCATTTTCTAAATGAGCGTATTAATCTGCACTATGAGCAAATTTGTGAAAAATCGAAAAAAATTGCGTGGAAAGGATAAGACCCCATAAACTTAACTAATACTTAGTTAATTTCAAAAGAGAAAATTCAAAATTTAAAAGGCCTAACTGTTTAAGTAGTCAATTCGGCAAAAAATAAGTTGCATTTTCTAAGTCAGCGTTAAAAACCGCACTATTGAGCAAACTTGCTAAACAATCATAGAAGTGCGTGGAAAGGATAAGAACATTTAAACCTAACTTAGTACTTATGTAATTTCAAAGGAGAAATTCAAACTTTAAATGGCTGTATGCCGTATGGGCGCAAATGAGACCATAAACTTTTGAGATTTTAGTCATTCTGGATAATAACAAGTGTATTTTTTGTGGCATGAAAAGTAAAAGAAAATCAGGTATGAAAGGGTTAAGTATTCATTTCTGCAAAAAAAAGTTGCATTTCTAAATCAGAGTATAAGACTGCACTATTGAGCAAATTTGCGAAAAAATCGAAAGTGCGTGGAAGGATAAGGCCACTTAAACGTAACCTAATACTTAGTTAATTTCAAAGTAGAAAATTCAAAATTTAAATGGCTGTAAATTTTTAAGTGTTCATTTCTGCAAAAAATTAGTTCCATTTTGTAATTCAACTAAAATACTGCACTCTTGAGCAAATTTGCGAAAAAATCGAAAGAAGTGCGTGGAAGGGTAAGACCACTTAAACGTAACTTAATACTCAATTAATTTCGAAAGAGAAAATTAAAAATTTAAATGGCGGTAGCTTTTTAAGTATTCATTTCTGCACAATAAGCATTATATTTTCTAATCAGCGTTAAAAATTGCACTATTGAGCAAATTTGCTAAACAATCATAAAAGAGCGTGGAAAGGATAAGACCAATTAAACCTAACTTAGTATTTATATTATTTCAAAAGAGAAATTTCAAAATTTAAATTACTAACTTTTTAAGTATTCATTTCTGCAAAAATGAGTTGCATTTTCTAAATCAGCATATACAAACTGCACTCTTGAGAAAATTTGCGAAAAAATCGAAAGAATTGCGTCGAATGGTTAAGACTCAATAAACCTAACCTTATACTTACTTAATTTCGAAGCAGAAAATTCAAAATTTAAATGGCTGTAACTTTTTATGTATTTACTTTTGCAAAATATGAATTGCATTTCTAAATCAGCGTAAAAAACTGCACTATTGAGCAAATTTATGAAAAAATTGAAAGAAGTGCGTGGAAAGGATAAGACCCCATAAACTAACCTAATTTTTAGTTAACTTCAAAGAGAAAATTGAAACTTAAATGACTCGAACTTTTTAGGGATTCATTTGTGCAAAAAATAAGTTGCATTTTCTAAATTAGCGTATAAAACTGCACTATTGAGCAAATTTGCGAAAAAAATCGAAAGTGCGTTGAAATGGTAAGCCCCATATTCTTAAATTAATACTTAGTTAATTTCGAAGGAGAAAATTAAAATTTTAAATGGCTGTAACTTTTTAAGTTTTCATTTCTACCAAAAACGAGTTGCATTTTCTAAATGAGCGTATAAAACTGCACTATTGAGCAAATTTGCGAAAAAATCAAAAGAAGTGCTTGTTAATGATAAGACACCATAAACTTAACCTAATACTTAGTTAACTTCAAAGGAGAAAATCCAAAATTTAAATGGCTGTAACGTTCTAAGTATTCATTTCTGCAAAATACGTTGCATTTTCTAAAACAGCGTTAAAAACTGCACTATTGAGCAAATTTGTGAAAGAATCTAATGAAGTGCGTGGAAAGGATGAGACTCTATAATCCTAAGATAATACTTAGCTAATTTCGAAGGAGAAAATTCAAATTTAAATGGCTGTAACTTTTTAATTATTAAATTATGCAAAAAAATAAGTTGCATTTTCTAAATCAGCGTATAAAATTGCACTATTGAGCAAATTTGCTAAGCAGCCTTAAGAAATGTGTGGAAAGGATAAGACCACTTAAATGTAACTTAATACTTAATTAATTTCAAAAGAGAAAATTCAAAATTTAAATGGTGTTAACTTTCAAGTATTCATTTCAGGAAAAATATGAATACATTTTCTTAATCAGCGTTAAAAACCGCACTATTGAGCAAATTTGCTAAGCAGCCTTAAGGAATGTGTGGAAAGGATAAGACCACTTAAATGTAACTTAATACTTAGATGATTTCAAAGGAAAAAATTCAAAATTTAAATGGCTGTAACTTTTTAAGTGTTCATTCTGCAAAATGTGAATTGCATTTTCTAAATGAGCGTATTAATCTGCACTATTGAGCAAATTTGTGAAAAAATCGAAAAAATGCGTGGAAAGGATAAGACCCCATAAACTTAACTTAATACTTAGTTAATTTCAAAAGAGAAAATTCAAAATTTAAAAGGCCTAACTGTTTAAGTAGTCAATTCGGCAAAAAATAAGTTGCATTTTCTAAGTCAGCGTTTAAAAACCGCACTATTGAGCAAACTTGCTAAACAATCATAAGAAGTGCGTGGAAAGGATAAGAACATTTAAACCTAACTTAGTACTTATGTAATTTCAAAGGAGAAAATTCAAACTTTAAATGGCTGTATGCCGTATGGGCGCAAATGAGACCATAAACTTTTGAGATTTTAGTCATTCTGGAGATATAACAAGTGTATTTTTGTGGCATGAAAAGTAAACGAAAATCAGGAATGAAAGGGTTAAGTATTCATTTCTGCAAAAAAAAGTTGCATTTTCTAAATCAGAGTATAAGACTGCACTATTGAGCAAATTTGCGAAAAATCGAAAGTGCGTGGAAGGATAAGACCACTTAAATGTACCTAAATGTAACCTAAAACACTGCACTATTGAGCAAATTTATGAAAAAATTGAAAGAAGTGCGTGGAAAGGAGAAGACCCCATAAACTAACCTAATTTTTAGTTAACTTCAAAGGAGAAAATTGAAAACTTAAATGACTCGAACTTTTTAGGGATTCATTTGTGCAAAAAATAAGTTGCATTTTCTAAATCAGCGTATAAAACTGCACTATTGAGCAAATTTGCGAAAAAAATCGAAAGTGCGTTGAAATGGTAAGCCCCATATTCTTAAATTAATACTTAGTTAATTTCGAAGGAGAAAATTAAAATTTTAAATGGCTGTAACTTTTTAAGTTTTCATTTCTACCAAAAACGAGTTGCATTTTCTAAATGAGCGTATAAACTGCACTATTGAGCAAATTTGCGAAAAAATCAAAAGAAGTGCTTGTTAATGATAAGACACCATAAACTTAACCTAATACTTAGTTACTTCAAAGGAGAAAATCCAAAATTTAAATGGCTGTAACGTTCTAAGTATTCATTTCTACCAAAAACAAGTTGCATTTTCTAAAACAGCGTTAAAAACTGCACTATTGAGCAAATTTGTGAAAAATCTAATGAATGCGTGGAAAGGATGAGACTCTATAATCCTAAGATAATACTTAGCTAATTTCGAAGGAGAAATTCAAAATTTAAATGGCTGTAACTTTTTAATTATTAAATTATGCAAAAAAATAAGTTGCATTTTCTAAATCAGCGTATAAAAATTGCACTATTGAGCAAATTTGCTAAGCAGCCTTAAGAAATGTGTGGAAAGGATAAGACCACTTAAATGTAACTTAATACTTAATTAATTTCAAAAGAGAAAATTCAAAATTTAAATGTGTTAACTTTTCAAGTATTCATTTCAGGAAAATATGAATTACATTTTCTTAATCAGCGTTAAAAACCGCACTATTGAGCAAATTTGCTAAGCAGCCTTAAGAATGTGTGGAAAGGATAACCACTTAAATGTAACTTAATACTTAGATGATTTTAAAGGAAAAAATTCAAAATTTAAGTGGCTGTAACTTTTTAAGTGTTCATTCCTGCAAATGTGAAATTGCATTTTCTAAATGAACGTATTAATCTGCACTATTGAGCAAATTTGTGAAAAAATCGAAAAATGCGTGGAAAGGATAAGACCGCCATAAACTTAACCTAATACTTAAGTTAATTTCAAAAGAGAAATTCAAAATTTAAAAGGCCTAACTGTTTTAAGTAGTCAATTCGGCAAAAAATAAGTTGCATTTTCTAAGTCAGCGTTAAAAATCGCACTATTGAGCAAACTTGCTAAACAATCATAAGAGTGCGTGGAAAGGAAAAACAGAACATTTAAACCTAACTTAGTACTTATGTAATTTTCAAAGGAGAAAATTCAAACTTTAAATGGCTGTATGCCGTATGGGCGCAAATTAGACCATAAACTTTTGAGATTTTTAGTCATTCTGGAGATATACAAGTGTATTTTTGTGGCATGAAAAGTAAACGAAAATCAGGAATGAAAGGTTAAGTATTCATTCTGCAAAAAAAGTTGCATTTTTTAAATCAGAGTATAATACTGCACTATTGAGCAAATTGTCGAAAATCGAAGTGCGTGGAAGGATAAGACCACTTAAATGTAACCTAAATGTAACCTAAAAACACCTGCACTATTGAGCAAATTTATGAAAATTGAAAGAGTTGCGTGGAAAGGAGAAGACCCCATAAACTAACCTAATTTTTAGTTAACTTCAAAGGAGAAAATTGAAAACTTAAATGACTCGAACTTTTTTTAGGGATTCATTTGTGCAAAAATAAGTTGCATTTTCTAAATCAGCGTATAAAACTGCACTATTGAGCAAATTTGCGAAAAAAATCGAAGTGCGTTGAAATGGTAAGCCCATATTCTTAAATTTAATACTTAGTTAATTTCGAAGGAGAAAATTAAATTAAATGGCTGTAACTTTTTAAGTTTTCATTTCTACCAAAACGAGTTGCATTTTCTAAATGAGCGTATAAAACTGCACTATTGAGCAAATTTGCGAAAATCAAAAGAAGTGCTTGTTAATGATAAGACACATAAACTTACCAATACTTAGTTAACTTCAAGGAGAAAATCCAAAATTTAAATGGCTGTAACGTTCTAAGTATTCATTTCTACCAAAACAAGTTGCATTTTCTAAAACAGCGTTAAAACTGCACTATTGAGCAAATTTGTGAAAAAATCTAATGAAGTGCGTGGAAAGGATGAGACTCTATAATCCTAAGATAATACTTAGCTAATTTCGAAGGAGAAAATTCAAAATTTAAATGGCTGTAACTTTTTAATTATTAAATTATGCAAAAAATAAGTTGCATTTTCTAAATCAGCGTATAAAATTGCACTATTGAGCAATTTAATAAGCAGCCTTAAGAAATGTGTGGAAAGGATAAGACCACTTAAATGTAACTTAATACTTAATTAATTTCAAAGAGAAAATTCAAAATTTAAATGGTGTTAACTTTTCAAGTATTCATTTCAGGAAAATATGAATTACATTTTCTTAATCAGCGTTAAAAACCGCACTATTGAGCAAATTTGCTAAGCAGCCTTAAGGAATGTGTGGAAAGGATAAGACCACTTAAATGTAACTTAATACTTAGATGATTTTAAAGGAAAAAATTCAAAATTTAAATGGCTGTAACTTTTTAAGTGTTCATTCCTGCAAAATGTGAATTGCATTTTCTAAATGACGTATTAATCTGCACTATTGAGCAAATTTGTGAAAAAATCGAAAAAATGCGTGGAAAGGATAAGACCCCATAAACTTAACCTAATACTTAGTTAATTTCAAAAGAGAAAATTCAAAATTTAAAAGGCCTAACTGTTTAAGTAGTCAATTCGGCAAAAAATAAGTTGCATTTTCTAAGTCAGCGTTAAAAACGCACTATTGAGCAAACTTGCTAAACAATCATAAGAAGTGCGTGGAAAGGATAAGAACATTTAAACCTAACTTAGTACTTATGTAATTTCAAAGGAGAAAATTCAAACTTTAAATGGCTGTATGCCGTATGGGCGAAAATGAGACCATAAACTTTTGAGATTTTAGTCATTCTGGAGATATAACAAGTGTATTTTTGTGGCATGAAAAGTAAACGAAAATCAGGTATGAAAGGGTTAAGTATTCATTTCTGCAAAAAAAGTTGCATTTTCTAAATCAGAGTATAAGACTGCACTATTGAGCAAATTTGCGAAAAATCGAAAGTGCGTGGAAGGATAAGGCCACTTAAACGTAACCTAATACTTAGTTAATTTCAAAGTAGAAAATTCAAAATTTAAATGGCTGTAAATTTTTAAGTGTTCATTTCTGCAAAAAATTAGTTCCATTTTGTAATTCAACATAAAATACTGCACTCTTGAGCAAATTTGCGAAAAAATCGAAAGAAGTGCGTGGAAGGGTAAGACCACTTAAACGTAACTTAATACTCAATTAATTTCGAAAGAGAAAATTAAAATTTAAATGGCGGTAGCTTTTTAAGTATTCATTTCTGCACAAAAGCATTATATTTTCTAAATCAGCGTTAAAAATTGCACTATGAGCAAATTTGCTAAACAATCATAAGAAGAGCGTGGAAAGGATAAGACCAATTAAACCTAACTTAGTATTTATATTATTTCAAAAGAGAAATTTCAAAATTAAATTACTAACTTTTTAAGTATTCATTTCTGCCAAAAATGAGTTGCATTTTCTAAATCAGCATATACAAACTGCACTCTTGAGAAAATTTGCGAAAAAATCGAAAGAATTGCGTCGAATGGTTAAGACTCAATAAACCTAACCTTATACTTACTTAATTTCGAAGCAGAAAATTCAAAATTTAAATGGCTGTAACTTTTTATGTATTTACTTTTGCAAAATATGAATTGCATTTCTAAATCAGCGTAAAAAACTGCACTATTGAGCAAATTTATGAAAAAATTGAAAGAAGTGCGTGGAAAGGATAAGACCCCATAAACTAACCTAATTTTTAGTTAACTTCAAAGGAGAAAATTGAAAACTTAAATGACTCGAACTTTTTAGGGATTCATTTGTGCAAAAAATAAGTTGCATTTTCTAAATTAGCGTATAAAACTGCACTATTGAGCAAATTTGCGAAAAAAATCGAAAGTGCGTTGAAATGGTAAGCCCCATATTCTTAAATTAATACTTAGTTAATTTCGAAGGAGAAAATTAAAATTTTAAATGGCTGTAACTTTTTAAGTTTTCATTTCTACCAAAACGAGTTGCATTTTCTAAATGAGCGTATAAAACTGCACTATTGAGCAAATTTGCGAAAAAATCAAAAGAAGTGCTTGTTAATGATAAGACACCATAAACTTAACCTAATACTTAGTTAACTTCAAAGGAGAAAATCCAAAATTTAAATGGCTGTAACGTTCTAAGTATTCATTTCTGCAAAATATACGTTGCATTTTCTAAAACAGCGTTAAAAACTGCACTATTGAGCAATTTGTGAAAGAATCTAATGAAGTGCGTGGAAAGGATGAGACTCTATAATCCTAAGATAATACTTAGCTAATTTCGAAGGAGAAAATTCAAAATTTAAATGGCTGTAACTTTTTAATTATTAAATTATGCAAAAAAATAAGTTGCATTTTCTAAATCAGCGTATAAAATTGCACTATTGAGCAAATTTGCTAAGCAGCCTTAAGAAATGTGTGGAAAGGATAAGACCACTTAAATGTAACTTAATACTTAATTAATTTCAAAGAGAAAATTCAAAATTTAAATGGTGTTAACTTTTCAAGTATTCATTTCAGGAAAATATGAATTACATTTTCTTAATCAGCGTTTAAAACCGCACTATTGAGCAAATTTGCTAAGCAGCCTTAAGGAATGTGTGGAAAGGATAAGACCACTTAAATGTAACTTAATACTTAGATGATTTTAAGGAAAAAATTCAAAATTTAAATGGCTGTAACTTTTTAAGTGTTCATTCCTGCAAAATGTGAATTGCATTTTCTAAATGAGCGTATTAATCTGCACTATTGAGCAAATTTGTGAAAAAATCGAAAAAATGCGTGGAAAGGATAAGACCCCATAAACTTAACTAATACTTAGTTAATTTCAAAGAGAAAATTCAAATTTAAAAGGCCTAACTGTTTAAGTAGTCAATTCGGCAAAAAATAAGTTGCATTTTCTAAGTCAGCGTTAAAACCGCACTATTGAGCAAACTTGCTAAACAATCATAAGAAGTGCGTGAAAGGATAAGAACATTTAAACCTAACTTAGTACTTATGTAATTTCAAAGGAGAAAATTCAAACTTTAAATGGCTGTATGCCGTATGGGCGAAATGAGACCATAAACTTTTGAGATTTTAGTCATTCTGGAGATATAACAAGTGTATTTTTGTGGCATGAAAAGTAAAAGAAAATCAGGTATGAAAGGGTTAAGTATTCATTTCTGCAAAAAAAAGTTGCATTTTCTAAATCAGAGTATAAGACTGCACTATTGAGCAAATTTGCGAAAAAATCGAAAGTGCGTGGAAGGATAAGGCCACTTAACGTAACCTAATACTTAGTTAATTTCAAAGTAGAAAATTCAAAATTTAAATGGCTGTAAATTTTTAAGTGTTCATTTCTGCAAAAAATTAGTTCCATTTTGTAATTCAACATAAAATACTGCACTCTTGAGCAAATTTGCGAAAAAATCGAAAGAAGTGCGTGGAAGGGTAAGACCACTTAAACGTAACTTAATACTCAATTAATTTCGAAAGAGAAAATTAAAAATTTAAATGGCGGTAGCTTTTTAAGTATTCATTTCTGCACAATAAGCATTATATTTTCTAAATCAGCGTTAAAAATTGCACTATTGAGCAAATTTGCTAAACAATCATAAGAAGAGCGTGGAAAGGATAAGACCAATTAAACCTAACTTAGTATTTATATTATTTCAAAGAGAAATTTCAAAATTAAATTACTAACTTTTTAAGTATTCATTTCTGCAAAAATGAGTTGCATTTTCTAAATCAGCATATACAAACTGCACTCTTGAGAAAATTTGCGAAAAAATCGAAAGAATTGCGTCGAATGGTTAAGACTCAATAAACCTAACCTTATACTTACTTAATTTCGAAGCAGAAAATTCAAAATTTAAATGGCTGTAACTTTTTATGTATTTACTTTTGCAAAATATGAATGCATTTTCTAAATCAGCGTAAAAAACTGCACTATTGAGCAAATTTATGAAAAATTGAAAGAAGTGCGTGGAAAGGATAAGACCCCATAAACTAACCTAATTTTTAGTTAACTTCAAAGGAGAAAATTGAAAACTTAAATGACTCGAACTTTTTAGGGATTCATTTGTGCAAAAAATAAGTTGCATTTTCTAAATTAGCGTATAAAACTGCACTATTGAGCAAATTTGCGAAAAAAATCGAAAGTGCGTTGAAATGGTAAGCCCCATATTCTTAAATTAATACTTAGTTAATTCGAAGGAGAAAATTAAAATTTTAAATGGCTGTAACTTTTTAAGTTTTCATTTCTACCAAAAACGAGTTGCATTTTCTAAATGAGCGTATAAAACTGCCTATTGAGCAAATTTGCGAAAAAATCAAAAGAAGTGCTTGTTAATGATAAGACACCATAAACTAACCTAATACTTAGTTAACTTCAAAGGAGAAAATCCAAAATTTAAATGGCTGTAACGTTCTAAGTATTCATTTCTGCAAAATATATACGTTGCATTTTTCTAAAACAGCGTTTAAAAACTGCACTATTGAGCAATTTGTGAAAGAATCTATGAAGTGCGTGGAAAGGATGAGACTCTATAATCCTAGAGATAATACTTAGCTAATTTCGAAGGAGAAAATTCAAAATTTAAATGGCTGTAACTTTTTAATTATTAAATTATGCAAAAAATAAGTTGCATTTTCTAAATCAGATCGTATAAAATTGCACTATTGAGCAAATTTGCTAAGCAGCCTTAAGAAATGTGGTGGAAAGGATAAGACCCACTTAAATGTAACTTAATACTTAATTAATTTTCAAAAGGAAAATTCAAAATTTAAATGGTGTTAACTTTTCAAGTATTCATTTCAGGAAATAAATTACATTTTCTAATCAGCGTTAAAAACCGCACTATTGAGCAATTTGCTAAGGCAGCCTTAAGGAATGTGTGGAAAGGATAAGACCCTTAAATGTAACTTAATACTTAGATGATTTTCAAAGGAAAAATTCAAAATTTTAAATGGCTGTAACTTTTTAAGTGTTCATTCCTGCAAAATGTGAAATTGCATTTTCTAAATGAGCGTATTAATCTGCACTATTGAGCAAATTTGTGAAAAAAATCGAAAAAAATGCGTGGAAAGGATAAGACCCCATAAACTTAACTTAATACTTAGTTAATTTCAAAAGAGAAATTCAAAATTTAAAAGGCTTAACTGTTTAAGTAGTCAATTCGGCAAAAAATAGTTGCATTTTCTAAGTCAGCGTTAAAAACCGCACTATTGAGCAAACTTGCTAAAACAATCATAAGAATGCGTGGAAAGGATAAGAACATTTAAACCTAACTTATACTTTATGTAATTTCAAAGGAGAAAATTCAACTTTAATGGCTGTATGCCGTATGGGCGCAAATGAGACCATAAACTTTTGAGATTTTTAGTCATTCTGGAGATATAACAAGTGTATTTTTGTGGCATGAAAAGTAAACGAAAATCAGAATGAAAGGGTTAAGTATTCATTTCTGCAAAAAAAAAGTTGCATTTTCTAAATCAGAGTATAAGACTGCACTATTGAGCAAATTTGCGAAAAATCGAAAGTGCGTGGAAGGATAAACCACTTAAATGTAACCTTAAATGTAACCCTAAAACACTGCACTATTGAGCAAATTTATGAAAAATTGAAAGAAGTGCGTGGAAAGGATAAGACCCCATAAATAACCTAATTTTTAGTTAACTTCAAAGGAGAAAATTGAAAACTTAAATGACTCGAACTTTTTAGGGATTCATTTGTGCAAAAAATAAGTTGCATTTTCTAATCAGCGTATAAAACTGCACTATTGAGCAAATTTGCGAAAAAAATCGAAAGTGCGTTGAAATGGTAAGCCCATATTCTTAAATTAATACTTAGTTAATTTCGAAGGAGAAATTAAAATTTTAAATGGCTGTAACTTTTTAAGTTTCATTTCTACCAAAAACGAGTTGCATTTTCTAAATGAGCGTATAAAACTGCACTATTGAGGCAAATTTGCGAAAAAATCAAAAGAAGTGCTTGTTAATGATAAGACACCATAAACTTAACCTAATACTTAGTTACTTCAAAGGAGAAAATCCAAATTTAAATGGCTGTAACGTTCTAAGTATTCATTTCTACCAAAACAAGTTGCATTTCTAAAACAGCGTTAAAAACTGCACTATTGAGCAAATTTGTGAAAAATCTAATGAAGTGCGTGGAAAGGATGAGACTCTATAATCCTAAGATAATACTTAGCTAATTTCGAAGGAGAAATTCAAAATTTAAATGGCTGTAACTTTTTAATTATTAAATTATGCAAAAAATAAGTTGCATTTTCTAAATCAGCGTATAAATTGCACTCTTGAGCAAATTTAATAAGCAGCCTTAAGAAATGTGTGGAAAGGATAAGACCACTTAAATGTAACTTAATACTTAATTAATTTCAAAAGAGAAAATTCAAAATTTAAATGGGTTAACTTTTCAAGTATTCATTTCAGGAAATATGAATTACATTTTCTTATCAGCGTTAAAAACCGCACTATTGAGCAAATTTGCTAAGCAGCCTTAAGGAATGTGTGGAAGGATAAGACCACTTAAATGTAACTTAATACTTAGATGATTTTAAAGGAAAAATTCAAATTTAAGTGGCTTAACTTTTTAGTGTTTCATGTCCTGCAAAATGTGAATTGCATTTTCTAAATGAACGTATTAATCTGCACTATTGAGCAAATTTGTGAAAAATCGAAAAAAATGCGTGGAAAGGATAAGACCCCATAAACTTAACTAATACTTAGTTAATTTCAAAAGAGAAAATTCAAAATTTAAAGGCCTAACTGTTTAAGTAGTCAATTCGGCAAAAATAAGTTGCATTTTCTAAGTCAGCGTTAAAAAACCGCACTATTGACAAACTTGCTAAACAATCATAAGAATGCGTGGAAAGGATAAGAACATTTAAACCTAACTTAGTACTTATGTAATTTCAAAGGAGAAAATCAAACTTTAAATGGCTGTATGCCGTATGGGCGCAAAATGAGACCATAAACTTTTGAGATTTTAGTCATTCTGGAGATATAACAAGTGTATTTTTGTGGCATGAAAGTAAAGAAAATCAGGTATGAAAGGGTTAAGTATTCATTTCTGCAAAAAAAAAGTTGCATTTTCTAATCAGAGTATAAGACTGCACTATTGAGCAAATTTGCGAAAAAATCGAAGTGCGTGGAAGGATAAGGCCACTTAAACGTAACCTAATACTTAGTTAATTTCAAAGTAGAAAATTCAAATTTAAATGGCTGTAAATTTTTAAGTTCATTTCTGCAAAAAATTAGTTTCCATTTTGTTAATTCAACATAAAATACTGCACTCGTTGAGCAAATTTGCGAAAAAATCGAAAGAAGTGCGTGGAAGGTAAGACCACTTAAACGTAACTTAATACTCAAGTTAATTTCGAAAGAGAAAATTAAAAATTTAAATGGCGGTAGCTTTTTAAGTATTCATTTCTGCACAATAAGCATTATATTTTCTAATCAGCGTTAAAAATTGCACTATTGAGCAAATTTGCTAAACAATCATAAGAAGAGCGTGGAAAGGATAAGACCAATTAAACCTAACTTAGTATTTATATTTTTTCAAAGAGAATTTCAAAATTTAAATTACTAACTTTTTAAGTATTCATTTCTGCAAAAATGAGTTGCATTTCTAAATCAGCATATACAAACTGCACTCTTGAGAAAATTTGCGAAAAAATCGAAAGAATTGCGTCGAATGGTTAAGACTCAATAAACCTAACCTTATACTTTACTTAATTTCGAAGCAGAAATTCAAAATTTAAATGGCTGTAACTTTTTTATGTATTTACTTTGCAAAATATGAATTGCATTTTCCTAAATCAGCGTAAAAACTGCACTATGGAGCAATTTATGAAAAAATTGAAAGAAGTGCGTGGAAAGGATAAGACCCCATAAACTAACCTAATTTTTAGTTAACTTCAAAGGAGAAAAATTGAAAACTTAAATGACTCGAACTTTTTAGGGATTCATTTGTGCACAAAGTTGCATTTTCTAAATAGCGTATAAACTGCACTATTGAGCAAATTTTGCGAAAAAATCGAAAGTGCCGTTGAAAATGGTAAGCCCCATATTCTTAAATTAATACTTAGTTAATTTCGAAGGAGAAAATTAAATTTTAAATGGCTGTAACTTTTTAAGTTTTCATTTCTACCAAAAACGAGTTGCATTTCTAAAATGAGCGTATAAAACTGCACTATTGAGCAAGATTTGCGAAAAAATCAAAAGAATGCTTGTTAATGATAAGACACCATAAACTTAACCTAATACCTTAGTTAACTTCAAAGGAGAAAATCCAAATTTAAATGGCTGTAAACGTTCTAAGTATTCATTTCTGCAAAATATACGTTGCATTTTCTAAACAGCGTTAAAAACTGCACTATTGAGCAAATTTGTGAAAGAATCTAATGAAGTGCTGGAAAGGGATGACTCTATAATCCTAAGATAATACTTAGCTAATTTCGAAGGAGAAAATTCAAATTTAAATGGCTGTAACTTTTAATTATTAAATTATGCAAAAAATAAGTTGCATTTTCTAAATCAAGCGTATAAAATTGCACTATTGAGCAAATTTGCTAAGCAAGCTAAGAAATGTGTGGAAAGGATAAGACCACTTAAATGTAACTTAATACTATTAATTTCAAAAGAGAAAATTCAAAATTAAATGGTGTTTAACTTTTCAAGTATTCATTTCAGGAAAATATGAATTTACATTTTCTTAATCAGCGTTAAAAACCGCACTATTGAGCAAATTTGCTAAGCAGCCTTAAGGATGTGTGGAAAGGATAAGACCACTTAAATGTAACTTAATACTTAGATGATTTCAAAGGAAAAAATCAAATTTAAATGGCTGTAACTTTTTAAGTGTTCATTCCTGCAAAATGTGAATTGCATTTTCCTAAATGACGTATTAATCTGCACTATTGAGCAAATTTGTAAAAAAATCGAAAAAAAATGCGTGGAAAGGATAAGACCCATAACTTAACTTAATACTTAGTTAATTTCAAAAGAGAAAATTCAAAATTTAAAGCCTAACTGTTTAAGTAGTCAATTCGGCAAAAAATAAGTTGCATTTTCTAAGTCAGCGTTAAAAACCGCACTATTGAGCAAACTTGCTAAAACAATCATAAGAGTGCGTGGAAAGGATAAGACATTTAAACCTAACTTAGTACTTATGTAATTCAAAGGAGAAAATCAAACTTTAAATGGCTGTATGCCGTATGGGCGCAAATGAGACCATAAACTTTTGAGATTTTTAGTCATTCTGGAGATATAACAAGTGTATTTTTGTGGCATGAAAAGTAAACGAAAATCAGGAATGAAAGGGTTAAGTATTCATTTCTGCAAAAAAAGTTCATTTTCTAAATCAGAGTATAAGACTGCACTATTGAGCAAATTTGCGAAAAAATCGAAGTGCGTGGAAGATAAGACCACTTAAATGTAACCTTAAATGTAACCTAAAACACTGCACTATTGAGCAAATTTATGAAAAAATTGAAAGAAGTGCGTGGAAAGGATAGACCCCATAAATAACCTAATTTTAGTTAACTTCAAAGGAGAAAATTGAAAACTTAATGACTCGAACTTTTTAGGGATTCATTTGTGCAAAAATAAGTTGCATTTTCTAATCAGCGTATAAAACTGCACTATTGAGCAAATTTGCGAAAAAAAATCGAAAGTGCGTTGAAATGGTAAGCCCCATATTCTTAAATTAATACTTAGTTAATTTCGAAGGAGAAAATTAAAATTTTAAATGGCTGTAACTTTTTAAGTTTTCATTTCTACCAAAACGAGTTGCATTTTCTAAATGAGCGTATAAAACTGCACTATTGAGCAAATTGCGAAAAAATCAAAAGAAGTGCTTGTTAATGATAAGACAACCATAACTTACTAATACTTAGTTAACTTCAAAGGAGAAATCCAAAATTTAAATGCTGTAACGTTCTAAGTATTCATTTCTACAAAAACAAGTTGCATTTTAAAATCTAAAACAGCGTTAAAAACTGCACTATTGAGCAAATTTGTGAAAAATCTAATGAAGTGCGTGGAAAGGATGAGACTCTATAATCCTAAGATAATACTTAGCTAATTTCGAAGGAGAAAATTCAAATTTAAATGGCTGTAACATTTTAATTATTAAATTATGCAAAAAATAAGTTGCATTTTCTAAATCAGCGTATAAAATTGCACTATTGAGCAAATTTAATAAGCAGCCTTAAGAAATGTGTGGAAAGGATAAGACCACTTAAATGTAACTTAATACTTAATTAATTTCAAAAGAGAAAATTCAAAATTTAAATGGTGTTAACTTTTCAAGTATTCATTTCAGGAAAATATGAATTACATTTTCTTAATCAGCGTTAAAAACCGCACTATTGAGCAAATTTGCTAAGCAGCCTTAAGGAATGTGTGGAAAGGATAAGACCACTTAAATGTAACTTAATACTTAGATGATTTTAAAGGAAAAAATTCAAAATTTAAATGGCTGTAACTTTTAAGTGTTCATTCCTGCAAAATGTGAATTGCATTTTCTAAATGACGTATTAATCTGCACTATTGAGCAAATTTGTGAAAAAATCGAAAAAAATGCGTGGAAAGGATAAGACCCCATAAACTTAACCTAATACTTAGTTAATTTCAAAAGAGAAAATTCAAAATTTAAAAGGCCTAACTGTTTAAGTAGTCAATTCGGCAAAAAATAAGTTGCATTTTCTAAGTCAGCGTTAAAAACCGCACTATTGAGCAAACTTGCTAAACAATCATAAGAAGTGCGTGGAAAGGATAAGAACATTTAAACCTAACTTAGTACTTATGTAATTTCAAAGGAGAAAATTCAAACTTTAAATGGCTGTATGCCGTATGGGCGAAAATGAGACCATAAACTTTTGAGATTTTAGTCATTCTGGAGATATAACAAGTGTATTTTTGTGGCATGAAAAGTAAAAGAAAATCAGGTATGAAAGGGTTAAGTATTCATTTCTGCAAAAAAAAGTTGCATTTTCTAAATCAGAGTATAAGACTGCACTATTGAGCAAATTTGCGAAAAATCGAAAGTGCGTGGAAGGATAAGGCCACTTAAACGTAACCTAATACTTAGTTAATTTCAAAGTAGAAAATTCAAAATTTAAATGGCTGTAAATTTTTAAGTGTTCATTTCTGCAAAAAATTAGTTCCATTTTGTAATTCAACATAAAATACTGCACTCTTGAGCAAATTTGCGAAAAAATCGAAAGAAGTGCGTGGAAGGGTAAGACCACTTAAACGTAACTTAATACTCAATTAATTTCGAAAGAGAAAATTAAAAATTTAAATGGCGGTAGCTTTTTAAGTATTCATTTCTGCACAATAAGCATTATATTTTCTAAATCAGCGTTAAAAATTGCACTATTGAGCAAATTTGCTAAACAATCATAAGAAGAGCGTGGAAAGGATAAGACCAATTAAACCTAACTTAGTATTTATATTATTTCAAAAGAGAAATTTCAAAATTAAAATTACTAACTTTTTAAGTATTCATTTCTGCCAAAAATGAGTTGCATTTTCTAAATCAGCATATACAAACTGCACTCTTGAGAAAATTTGCGAAAAAATCGAAAGAATTGCGTCGAATGGTTAAGACTCAATAAACCTAACCTTATACTTACTTAATTTCGAAGCAGAAAATTCAAAATTTAAATGGCTGTAACTTTTTATGTATTTACTTTTGCAAAATATGAATTGCATTTTCTAAATCAGCGTAAAAAACTGCACTATTGAGCAAATTTATGAAAAAATTGAAAGAAGTGCGTGGAAAGGATAAGACCCCATAAACTAACCTAATTTTTAGTTAACTTCAAAGGAGAAAATTGAAAACTTAAATGACTCGAACTTTTTAGGGATTCATTTGTGCAAAAAATAAGTTGCATTTTCTAAATTAGCGTATAAAACTGCACTATTGAGCAAATTTGCGAAAAAAATCGAAAGTGCGTTGAAATGGTAAGCCCCATATTCTTAAATTAATACTTAGTTAATTTCGAAGGAGAAAATTAAAATTTTAAATGGCTGTAACTTTTTAAGTTTTCATTTCTACCAAAAACGAGTTGCATTTTCTAAATGAGCGTATAAAACTGCACTATTGAGCAAATTTGCGAAAAAATCAAAAGAAGTGCTTGTTAATGATAAGACACCATAAACTTAACCTAATACTTAGTTAACTTCAAAGGAGAAAATCCAAATTTAAATGGCTGTAACGTTCTAAGTATTCATTTCTGCAAAATATACGTTGCATTTTCTAAAACAGCGTTAAAAACTGCACTATTGAGCAAATTTGTGAAAGAATCTAATGAAGTGCGTGGAAAGGATGAGACTCTATAATCCTAAGATAATACTTAGCTAATTTCGAAGGAGAAAATTCAAAATTTAAATGGCTGTAACTTTTTAATTATTAAATTATGCAAAAAAATAAGTTGCATTTTCTAAATCAGCGTATAAAATTGCACTATTGAGCAAATTTGCTAAGCAGCCTTAAGAAATGTGTGGAAAGGATAAGACCACTTAAATGTAACTTAATACTTAATTAATTTCAAAAGAGAAAATTCAAAATTTAAATGGTGTTAACTTTTCAAGTATTCATTTCAGGAAAATATGAATTACATTTTCTTAATCAGCGTTAAAACCGCACTATTGAGCAAATTTGCTAAGCAGCCTTAAGGAATGTGTGGAAAGGATAAGACCACTTAAATGTAACTTAATACTTAGATGATTTAAAGGAAAAATTCAAAATTTAAATGGCTGTAACTTTTTAAGTGTTCATTCCTGCAAAATGTGAATTGCATTTTCTAAATGACGTATTAATCTGCACTATTGAGCAAATTTGTGAAAAAATCGAAAAAAATGCGTGGAAAGGATAAGACCCCATAAACTTAACCTAATACTTAGTTAATTTCAAAAGAGAAAATTCAAAATTTAAAAGGCCTAACTGTTTAAGTAGTCAATTCGGCAAAAAATAAGTTGCATTTTCTAAGTCAGCGTTAAAAACCGCACTATTGAGCAAACTTGCTAAACAATCATAAGAAGTGCGTGGAAAGGATAAGAACATTTAAACCTAACTTAGTACTTATGTAATTTCAAAGGAGAAAATTCAAACTTTAAATGGCTGTATGCCGTATGGGCGCAAATGAGACCATAAACTTTTGAGATTTTAGTCATTCTGGAGATATAACAAGTGTATTTTTGTGGCATGAAAAGTAAAGAAAATCAGGTATGAAAGGGTTAAGTATTCATTTCTGCAAAAAAAAGTTGCATTTTCTAAATCAGAGTATAAGACTGCACTATTGAGCAAATTTGCGAAAAAATCGAAAGTGCGTGGAAGGATAAGGCCACTTAAACGTAACCTAATACTTAGTTAATTTCAAAGTAGAAAATTCAAAATTTAAATGGCTGTAAATTTTTAAGTGTTCATTTCTGCAAAAAATTAGTTCCATTTGTAATTCAACATAAAATACTGCACTCTTGAGCAATTTGCGAAAAAAATCGATAAAGAAGTGCGTTGGAAGGTGTAAGACCACTTAAACGTAATTAATACTCAATTAATTTCGAAAGAGAAAATTAAAAATTTAAATGGCGGTAGCTTTTTAAGTATTCATTTCTGCACAATAAGCATATATTTTCTAAATCAGCGTTAAAAATTGCACTATTGAGCAAATTTGCTAAACAATCATAAGAAGAGCGTGGAAGGAGAAGACCAATTAAACCTAACTTAGTATTTATATTATTTCAAAAGAGAAATTTCAAAATTAAATTACTAACTTTTTAAGTATTCATTTCTGCAAAAATGAGTTGCATTTTCTAAATCAGCATATACAAACTGCACTCTTGAGAAAATTTGCGAAAAAATCGAAAGAATTGCGTCGAATGGTTAAGACTCAATAAACCTAACCTTATACTTACTTAATTCGAAGCAGAAAATTCAAAATTTAATGGCTGTAACTTTTTATGTATTTACTTTTGCAAAATATGAATTGCATTTTCTAAATCAGCGTAAAAAAACTGCACTTGAGCAAATTTATGAAAAAATTGAAAGAAGTGCGTGGAAAAGGATAAGACCCCATAAACTAACCTAATTTTTAGTTAACTTCAAGGAGAAAATTGAAAACTTAAATGACTCGAACTTTTTAGGGATTCATTTGTGCAAAAAATAAGTTGCATTTTCTAAATTAGCGTATAAAACTGCACTATTGAGCAAATTTGCGAAAAAAATCGAAAGTGCGTTGAAATGGTAAGCCCCATATTTTAAATTAATACTTAGTTAATTCGAAGGAGAAAATTAAAATTTAAATGGCTGTAACTTTTTAAGTTTTCATTTCTACCAAAAACGAGTTGCATTTCTAAATGAGCGTATATAAACTGCACTATTGAGCAAATTTGCGAAAAAATCAAAAGAAGTGCTTGTTAATGATAAGACACATAAACTTAACCTAATACTTAGTTAACTTCAAAGGAGAAAATCCAAAATTTAAATGGCTGTAACGTTCTAAGTATTCATTTCTGCAAAATATACGTTGCATTTTCTAAAACAGCGTTAAAAACTGCACTATTGAGCAAATTTGTGAAAGAATCTAATGAAGTGCGTGGAAAGGATGAGACTCTATAATCCTAAGATAATACTTAGCTAATTTCGAAGGAGAAAATTCAAAATTTAAATGGCTGTAACTTTTTAATTATTAAATTATGCAAAAAATAAGTTGCATTTTCTAAATCAGCGTATAAAATTGCACTATTGAGCAAATTTGCTAAGCAGCCTTAAGAAATGTGTGGAAAGGATAAGACCACTTAAATGTAACTTAATACTTAATTAATTTCAAAAGAGAAAATTCAAAATTTAAATGGTGTTAACTTTTCAAGTATTCATTTCAGGAAAATATGAATTACATTTTCTTAATCAGCGTTAAAAACCGCACTATTGAGCAAATTTGCTAAGCAGCCTTAAGGAATGTGTGGAAAGGATAAGACCACTTAAATGTAACTTAATACTTAGATGATTTCAAAGGAAAAAATTCAAAATTTAAATGGCTGTAACTTTTTAAGTGTTCATTCCTGCAAAATGTGAATTGCATTTTCTAAATGAGCGTATTAATCTGCACTATTGAGCAAATTTGTGAAAAAATCGAAAAAAATGCGTGGAAAGGATAAGACCCCATAAACTTAACTTAATACTTAGTTAATTTCAAAGAGAAAATTCAAAATTTAAAAGGCCTAACTGTTTAAGTAGTCAATTCGGCAAAAAATAAGTTGCATTTTCTAAGTCAGCGTTAAAAACCGCACTATTGAGCAAACTTGCTAAACAATCATAAGAAGTGCGTGGAAAGGATAAGAACATTTAAACCTAACTTAGTACTTATGTAATTTCAAAGGAGAAAATTCAAACTTTAAATGGCTGTATGCCGTATGGGCGCAAATGAGACCATAAACTTTTGAGATTTAGTCATTCTGGAGATATAACAAGTGTATTTTTGTGGCATGAAAAGTAAACGAAAATCAGGAATGAAAGGGTTAAGTATTCATTTCTGCAAAAAAAAGTTGCATTTTCTAAATCAGAGTATAAGACTGCACTATTGAGCAAATTTGCGAAAAAATCGAAAGTGCGTGGAAGGATAAGACCACTTAAATGTAACCTTAAATGTAACCTAAAACACTGCACTATTGAGCAAATTTATGAAAAAATTGAAAGAAGTGCGTGGAAAGGATAAGACCCCATAAACTAACCTAATTTTTAGTTAACTTCAAAGGAGAAAATTGAAAACTTAAATGACTCGAACTTTTTAGGGATTCATTTGTGCAAAAAATAAGTTGCATTTTCTAAATCAGCGTATAAAACTGCACTATTGAGCAAATTTGCGAAAAAAATCGAAAGTGCGTTGAAATGGTAAGCCCCATATTCTTAAATTAATACTTAGTTAATTTCGAAGGAGAAAATTAAAATTTTAAATGGCTGTAACTTTTTAAGTTTTCATTTCTACCAAAAACGAGTTGCATTTTCTAAATGAGCGTATAAAACTGCACTATTGAGCAAATTTGCGAAAAAATCAAAAGAAGTGCTTGTTAATGATAAGACACCATAAACTTAACCTAATACTAGTTAACTTCAAAGGAGAAAATCCAAAATTTAAATGGCTGTAACGTTCTAAGTATTCATTTCTACCAAAAAACAAGTTGCATTTTCTAAAACAGCGTTAAAAACTGCACTATTGAGCAAATTTGTGAAAAATCTAATGAAGTGCGTGGAAAGGATGAGACTCTATAATCCTAAGATAATACTTAGCTAATTTCGAAGGAGAAAATTCAAAATTTAAATGGCTGTAACTTTTTAATTATTAAATTATGCAAAAAAATAAGTTGCATTTTCTAAATCAGCGTATAAAATTGCACTATTGAGCAAATTTAATAAGCAGCCTTAAGAAATGTGTGGAAAGGATAAGACCACTTAAATGTAACTTAATACTTAATTAATTTCAAAAGAGAAAATTCAAAATTTAAATGGTGTTAACTTTTCAAGTATTCATTTCAGGAAAATATGAATTACATTTTCTTAATCAGCGTTAAAAACCGCACTATTGAGCAAATTTGCTAAGCAGCCTTAAGGAATGTGTGGAAAGGATAAGACCACTTAAATGTAACTTAATACTTAGATGTTTTAAAGGAAAAAATTCAAAATTTAAATGGCTGTAACTTTTTAAGTGTTCATTCCTGCAAAATGTGAATTGCATTTTCTAAATGAGCGTATTAATCTGCACTATTGAGCAAATTTGTGAAAAAATCGAAAAAAATGCGTGGAAAGGATAAGACCCCATAAACTTAACTAATACTTAGTTAATTTCAAAAGAGAAAATTCAAAATTTAAAAGGCCTAACTGTTTAAGTAGTCAATTCGGCAAAAAATAAGTTGCATTTTCTAAGTCAGCGTTAAAAACCGCACTATTGAGCAAACTTGCTAAACAATCATAAGAAGTGCGTGGAAAGGATAAGAACATTTAAACCTAACTTAGTACTTATGTAATTTCAAAGGAGAAAATTCAAACTTTAAATGGCTGTATGCCGTATGGGCGAAAATGAGACCATAAACTTTTGAGATTTTAGTCATTCTGGAGATATAACAAGTGTATTTTTGTGGCATGAAAAGTAAAAGAAAATCAGGTATGAAAGGGTTAAGTATTCATTTCTGCAAAAAAAAGTTGCATTTTCTAAATCAGAGTATAAGACTGCACTATGAGCAAATTTGCGAAAAAATCGAAAGTGCGTGGAAGGATAAGGCCACTTAAACGTAACCTAATACTTAGTTAATTTCAAAGTAGAAAATTCAAAATTTAAATGGCTGTAAATTTTAAGTGTTCATTTCTGCAAAAAATTAGTTCCATTTTGTAATTCAACATAAAATACTGCACTCTTGAGCAAATTTGCGAAAAAATCGAAAGAAGTGCGTGGAAGGGTAAGACCACTTAAACGTAACTTAATACTCAATTAATTTCGAAAGAGAAAATTAAAAATTTAAATGGCGGTAGCTTTTTAAGTATTCATTTCTGCACAATAAGCATTATATTTTCTAAATCAGCGTTAAAAATTGCACTATTGAGCAAATTTGCTAAACAATCATAAGAAGAGCGTGGAAAGGATAAGACCAATTAAACCTAACTTAGTATTTATATTATTTCAAAAGAGAAATTTCAAAATTTAAATTACTAACTTTTTAAGTATTCATTTCTGCAAAAAATGAGTTGCATTTTCTAAATCAGCATATACAAACTGCACTCTTGAGAAAATTTGCGAAAAAATCGAAAGAATTGCGTCGAATGGTTAAGACTCAATAAACCTAACCTTATACTTACTTAATTTCGAAGCAGAAAATTCAAAATTTAAATGGCTGTAACTTTTTATGTATTTACTTTTGCAAAATATGAATTGCATTTTCTAAATCAGCGTAAAAAAACTGCACTATTGAGCAAATTTATGAAAAAATTGAAAGAAGTGCGTGGAAAGGATAAGACCCCATAAACTAACCTAATTTTTAGTTAACTTCAAAGGAGAAAATTGAAAACTTAAATGACTCGAACTTTTTAGGGATTCATTTGTGCAAAAAATAAGTTGCATTTTCTAAATTAGCGTAAAAACTGCACTATTGAGCAAATTTGCGAAAAAAATCGAAAGTGCGTTGAAATGGTAAGCCCCATATTCTTAAATTAATACTTAGTTAATTTCGAAGGAGAAAATTAAATTTTAAATGGCTGTAACTTTTTAAGTTTTCATTTCTACCAAAAACGAGTTGCATTTTCTAAATGAGCGTATAAAACTGCACTATTGAGCAAATTTGCGAAAAAATCAAAAGAAGTGCTTGTTAATGATAAGACACCATAAACTTAACCTAATACTTAGTTAACTTCAAAGGAGAAAATCCAAAATTTAAATGGCTGTAACGTTCTAAGTATTCATTTCTGCAAAATATACGTTGCATTTTCTAAAACAGCGTTAAAAACTGCACTATTGAGCAAATTTGTGAAAGAATCTAATGAAGTGCGTGGAAAGGATGAGACTCTATAATCCTAAGATAATACTTAGCTAATTTCGAAGGAGAAAATTCAAAATTTAAATGGCTGTAACTTTTTAATTATTAAATTATGCAAAAAAATAAGTTGCATTTTCTAAATCAGCGTATAAAATTGCACTATTGAGCAAATTTGCTAAGCAGCCTTAAGAAATGTGTGGAAAGGATAAGACCACTTAAATGTAACTTAATACTTAATTAATTTCAAAAGAGAAAATTCAAAATTTAAATGGTGTTAACTTTTCAAGTATTCATTTCAGGAAAATATGAATTACATTTTCTTAATCAGCGTTAAAAACCGCACTATTGAGCAAATTTGCTAAGCAGCCTTAAGGAATGTGTGGAAAGGATAAGACCACTTAAATGTAACTTAATACTTAGATGATTTCAAAGGAAAAAATTCAAAATTTAAATGGCTGTAACTTTTTAAGTGTTCATTCCTGCAAAATGTGAATTGCATTTTCTAAATGAGCGTATTAATCTGCACTATTGAGCAAATTTGTGAAAAAATCGAAAAAAATGCGTGGAAAGGATAAGACCCATAAACTTAACTTAATACTTAGTTAATTTCAAAAGAGAAAATTCAAAATTTAAAAGGCCTAACTGTTTAAGTAGTCAATTCGGCAAAAAATAAGTTGCATTTTCTAAGTCAGCGTTAAAAACCGCACTATTGAGCAAACTTGCTAAACAATCATAAGAAGTGCGTGGAAAGGATAAGAACATTTAAACCTAACTTAGTACTTATGTAATTTCAAAGGAGAAAATTCAAACTTTAAATGGCTGTATGCCGTATGGGCGCAAATGAGACCATAAACTTTTGAGATTTTAGTCATTCTGGAGATATAACAAGTGTATTTTTGTGGCATGAAAAGTAAACGAAAATCAGGAATGAAAGGGTTAAGTATTCATTTCTGCAAAAAAAAGTTGCATTTTCTAAATCAGAGTATAAGACTGCACTATTGAGCAAATTTGCGAAAAAATCGAAAGTGCGTGGAAGGATAAGACCACTTAAATGTAACCTTAAATGTAACCTAAAACACTGCACTATTGAGCAAATTATGAAAAAATTGAAAGAAGTGCGTGGAAAGGGAAGACCCCATAAACTAACCTAATTTTTAGTTAACTTCAAAGGAGAAAATTGAAAACTTAAATGACTCGAACTTTTTAGGGATTCATTTGTGCAAAAAATAAGTTGCATTTTCTAAATCAGCGTATAAAACTGCACTATTGAGCAAATTTGCGAAAAAAATCGAAAGTGCGTTGAAATGGTAAGCCCCATATTCTTAAATTAATACTTAGTTAATTTCGAAGGAGAAAATTAAAATTTTAAATGGCTGTAACTTTTTAAGTTTTCATTTCTACCAAAAACGAGTTGCATTTTCTAAATGAGCGTATAAAACTGCACTATTGAGCAAATTTGCGAAAAAATCAAAAGAAGTGCTTGTTAATGATAAGACACCATAAACTTAACCTAATACTTAGTTAACTTCAAAGGAGAAAATCCAAAATTTAAATGGCTGTAACGTTCTAAGTATTCATTTCTACCAAAAACAAGTTGCATTTTCTAAAACAGCGTTAAAAACTGCACTATTGAGCAAATTTGTGAAAAAATCTAATGAAGTGCGTGGAAAGGATGAGACTCTATAATCCTAAGATAATACTTAGCTAATTTCGAAGGAGAAAATTCAAAATTTAAATGGCTGTAACTTTTTAATTATTAAATTATGCAAAAAATAAGTTGCATTTTCTAAATCAGCGTATAAAATTGCACTATTGAGCAAATTTAATAAGCAGCCTTAAGAAATGTGTGGAAAGGATAAGACCACTTAAATGTAACTTAATACTTAATTAATTTCAAAAGAGAAAATTCAAAATTTAAATGGTGTTAACTTTTCAAGTATTCATTTCAGGAAAATATGAATTACATTTTCTTAATCAGCGTTAAAAACCGCACTATTGAGCAAATTTGCTAAGCAGCCTTAAGGAATGTGTGGAAAGGATAAGACCACTTAAATGTAACTTAATACTTAGATGATTTTAAAGGAAAAAATTCAAAATTTAAATGGCTGTAACTTTTTAAGTGTTCATTCCTGCAAAATGTGAATTGCATTTTCTAAATGACGTATTAATCTGCACTATTGAGCAAATTTGTGAAAAATCGAAAAAAATGCGTGGAAAGGATAAGACCCCATAAACTTAACCTAATACTTAGTTAATTTCAAAAGAGAAAATTCAAAATTTAAAAGGCCTAACTGTTTAAGTAGTCAATTCGGCAAAAAATAAGTTGCATTTTCTAAGTCAGCGTTAAAAACCGCACTATTGAGCAAACTTGCTAAACAATCATAAGAAGTGCGTGGAAAGGATAAGAACATTTAAACCTAACTTAGTACTTATGTAATTTCAAAGGAGAAAATTCAAACTTTAAATGGCTGTATGCCGTATGGGCGAAAATGAGACCATAAACTTTTGAGATTTTAGTCATTCTGAGATATAACAAGTGTATTTTTGTGGCATGAAAAGTAAAAGAAAATCAGGTATGAAAGGGTTAAGTATTCATTTCTGCAAAAAAAAGTTGCATTTTCTAAATCAGAGTATAAGACTGCACTATTGAGCAAATTTGCGAAAAAATCGAAAGTGCGTGGAAGGATAAGGCCACTTAAACGTAACCTAATACTTAGTTAATTTCAAAGTAGAAAATTCAAAATTTAAATGGCTGTAAATTTTAAAGTGTTCATTTCTGCAAAAAATTAGTTCCATTTTGTAATTCAACATAAAATACTGCACTCTTGAGCAAATTTGCGAAAAAATCGAAAGAAGTGCGTGGAAGGGTAAGACCACTTAAACGTAACTTAATACTCAATTAATTTCGAAAGAGAAAATTAAAAATTTAAATGGCGGTAGCTTTTTAAGTATTCATTTCTGCACAATAAGCATTATATTTTCTAAATCAGCGTTAAAAATTGCACTATTGAGCAAATTTGCTAAACAATCATAAGAAGAGCGTGGAAAGGATAAGACCAATTAAACCTAACTTAGTATTTATATTATTTCAAAAGAGAAATTTCAAAATTAAAATTACTAACTTTTTAAGTATTCATTTCTGCCAAAAATGAGTTGCATTTTCTAAATCAGCATATACAAACTGCACTCTTGAGAAAATTTGCGAAAAAAATCGAAAGAATTGCGTCGAATGGTTAAGACTCAATAAACCTAACCTTATACTTACTTAATTTCGAAGCAGAAAATTCAAAATTTAAATGGCTGTAACTTTTTATGTATTTACTTTTGCAAAATATGAATTGCATTTTCTAAATCAGCGTAAAAAACTGCACTATTGAGCAAATTTATGAAAAAATTGAAAGAAGTGCGTGGAAAGGATAAGACCCCATAAACTAACCTAATTTTTAGTTAACTTCAAAGGAGAAAATTGAAAACTTAAATGACTCGAACTTTTTAGGGATTCATTTGTGCAAAAAATAAGTTGCATTTTCTAAATTAGCGTATAAAACTGCACTATTGAGCAAATTTGCGAAAAAAATCGAAAGTGCGTTGAAATGGTAAGCCCCATATTCTTAAATTAATACTTAGTTAATTTCGAAGGAGAAAATTAAAATTTTAAATGGCTGTAACTTTTTAAGTTTTCATTTCTACCAAAAACGAGTTGCATTTTCTAAATGAGCGTATAAAACTGCACTATTGAGCAAATTTGCGAAAAAATCAAAAGAAGTGCTTGTTAATGATAAGACACCATAAACTTAACCTAATACTTAGTTAACTTCAAAGGAGAAAATCCAAAATTTAAATGGCTGTAACGTTCTAAGTATTCATTTCTGCAAAATATACGTTGCATTTTCTAAAACAGCGTTAAAAACTGCACTATTGAGCAAATTTGTGAAAGAATCTAATGAAGTGCGTGGAAAGGATGAGACTCTATAATCCTAAGATAATACTTAGCTAATTTCGAAGGAGAAAATTCAAAATTTAAATGGCTGTAACTTTTTAATTATTAAATTATGCAAAAAAATAAGTTGCATTTTCTAAATCAGCGTATAAAATTGCACTATTGAGCAAATTTGCTAAGCAGCCTTAAGAAATGTGTGGAAAGGATAAGACCACTTAAATGTAACTTAATACTTAATTAATTTCAAAAGAGAAAATTCAAAATTTAAATGGTGTTAACTTTTCAAGTATTCATTTCAGGAAAATATGAATTACATTTTCTTAATCAGCGTTAAAAACCGCACTATTGAGCAAATTTGCTAAGCAGCCTTAAGGAATGTGTGGAAAGGATAAGACCACTTAAATGTAACTTAATACTTAGATGATTTCAAAGGAAAAAATTCAAAATTTAAATGGCTGTAACTTTTTAAGTGTTCATTCCTGCAAAATGTGAATTGCATTTTCTAAATGAGCGTATTAATCTGCACTATTGAGCAAATTTGTGAAAAAATCGAAAAAATGCGTGGAAAGGATAAGACCCCATAAACTTAACTTAATACTTAGTTAATTTCAAAAGAGAAAATTCAAAATTTAAAAGGCCTAACTGTTTAAGTAGTCAATTCGGCAAAAAATAAGTTGCATTTTCTAAGTCAGCGTTAAAAACCGCACTATTGAGCAAACTTGCTAAACAATCATAAGAAGTGCGTGGAAAGGATAAGAACATTTAAACCTAACTTAGTACTTATGTAATTTCAAAGGAGAAAATTCAAACTTTAAATGGCTGTATGCCGTATGGGCGCAAATGAGACCATAAACTTTTGAGATTTTAGTCATTCTGGAGATATAACAAGTGTATTTTTGTGGCATGAAAAGTAAACGAAAATCAGGAATGAAAGGGTTAAGTATTCATTTCTGCAAAAAAAAGTTGCATTTTCTAAATCAGAGTATAAGACTGCACTATTGAGCAAATTTGCGAAAAAATCGAAAGTGCGTGGAAGGATAAGACCACTTAAATGTAACCTTAAATGTAACCTAAAACACTGCACTATTGAGCAAATTTATGAAAAAATTGAAAGAAGTGCGTGGAAAGGATAAGACCCCATAAACTAACCTAATTTTTAGTTAACTTCAAAGGAGAAAATTGAAAACTTAAATGACTCGAACTTTTTAGGGATTCATTTGTGCAAAAAATAAGTTGCATTTTCTAAATCAGCGTATAAAACTGCACTATTGAGCAAATTTGCGAAAAAAATCGAAAGTGCGTTGAAATGGTAAGCCCCATATTCTTAAATTAATACTTAGTTAATTTCGAAGGAGAAAATTAAAATTTTAAATGGCTGTAACTTTTTAAGTTTTCATTTCTACCAAAAACGAGTTGCATTTTCTAAATGAGCGTATAAAACTGCACTATTGAGCAAATTTGCGAAAAAATCAAAAGAAGTGCTTGTTAATGATAAGACACCATAAACTTAACCTAATACTTAGTTAACTTCAAAGGAGAAAATCCAAAATTTAAATGGCTGTAACGTTCTAAGTATTCATTTCTACCAAAAACAAGTTGCATTTTCTAAAACAGCGTTAAAAACTGCACTATTGAGCAAATTTGTGAAAAATCTAATGAAGTGCGTGGAAAGGATGAGACTCTATAATCCTAAGATAATACTTAGCTAATTTCGAAGGAGAAAATTCAAAATTTAAATGGCTGTAACTTTTTAATTATTAAATTATGCAAAAAATAAGTTGCATTTTCTAAATCAGCGTATAAAATTGCACTATTGAGCAAATTTAATAAGCAGCCTTAAGAAATGTGTGGAAAGGATAAGACCACTTAAATGTAACTTAATACTTAATTAATTTCAAAAGAGAAAATTCAAAATTTAAATGGTGTTAACTTTTCAAGTATTCATTTCAGGAAAATATGAATTACATTTTCTTAATCAGCGTTAAAAACCGCACTATTGAGCAAATTTGCTAAGCAGCCTTAAGGAATGTGTGGAAAGGATAAGACCACTTAAATGTAACTTAATACTTAGATGATTTTAAAGGAAAAAATTCAAAATTTAAATGGCTGTAACTTTTTAAGTGTTCATTCCTGCAAAATGTGAATTGCATTTTCTAAATGAACGTATTAATCTGCACTATTGAGCAAATTTGTGAAAAAATCGAAAAAAATGCGTGGAAAGGATAAGACCCCATAAACTTAACCTAATACTTAGTTAATTTCAAAAGAGAAAATTCAAAATTTAAAAGGCCTAACTGTTTAAGTAGTCAATTCGGCAAAAAATAAGTTGCATTTTCTAAGTCAGCGTTAAAAACCGCACTATTGAGCAAACTTGCTAAACAATCATAAGAAGTGCGTGGAAAGGATAAGAACATTTAAACCTAACTTAGTACTTATGTAATTTCAAAGGAGAAAATTCAAACTTTAAATGGCTGTATGCCGTATGGGCGAAAATGAGACCATAAACTTTTGAGATTTTAGTCATTCTGGAGATATAACAAGTGTATTTTTGTGGCATGAAAAGTAAAAGAAAATCAGGTATGAAAGGGTTAAGTATTCATTTCTGCAAAAAAAAGTTGCATTTTCTAAATCAGAGTATAAGACTGCACTATTGAGCAAATTTGCGAAAAAATCGAAAGTGCGTGGAAGGATAAGGCCACTTAAACGTAACCTAATACTTAGTTAATTTCAAAGTAGAAAATTCAAAATTTAAATGGCTGTAAATTTTAAAGTGTTCATTTCTGCAAAAAATTAGTTCCATTTTGTAATTCAACATAAAATACTGCACTCTTGAGCAAATTTGCGAAAAAATCGAAAGAAGTGCGTGGAAGGGTAAGACCACTTAAACGTAACTTAATACTCAATTAATTTCGAAAGAGAAAATTAAAAATTTAAATGGCGGTAGCTTTTTAAGTATTCATTTCTGCACAATAAGCATTATATTTTCTAAATCAGCGTTAAAAATTGCACTATTGAGCAAATTTGCTAAACAATCATAAGAAGAGCGTGGAAAGGATAAGACCAATTAAACCTAACTTAGTATTTATATTATTTCAAAAGAGAAATTTCAAAATTTAAATTACTAACTTTTTAAGTATTCATTTCTGCAAAAAATGAGTTGCATTTTCTAAATCAGCATATACAAACTGCACTCTTGAGAAAATTTGCGAAAAAATCGAAAGAATTGCGTCGAATGGTTAAGACTCAATAAACCTAACCTTATACTTACTTAATTTCGAAGCAGAAAATTCAAAATTTAAATGGCTGTAACTTTTTATGTATTTACTTTTGCAAAATATGAATTGCATTTTCTAAATCAGCGTAAAAAACTGCACTATTGAGCAAATTTATGAAAAAATTGAAAGAAGTGCGTGGAAAGGATAAGACCCCATAAACTAACCTAATTTTTAGTTAACTTCAAAGGAGAAAATTGAAAACTTAAATGACTCGAACTTTTTAGGGATTCATTTGTGCAAAAAATAAGTTGCATTTTCTAAATTAGCGTATAAAACTGCACTATTGAGCAAATTTGCGAAAAAAATCGAAAGTGCGTTGAAATGGTAAGCCCCATATTCTTAAATTAATACTTAGTTAATTTCGAAGGAGAAAATTAAAATTTTAAATGGCTGTAACTTTTTAAGTTTTCATTTCTACCAAAAACGAGTTGCATTTTCTAAATGAGCGTATAAAACTGCACTATTGAGCAAATTTGCGAAAAAATCAAAAGAAGTGCTTGTTAATGATAAGACACCATAAACTTAACCTAATACTTAGTTAACTTCAAAGGAGAAAATCCAAAATTTAAATGGCTGTAACGTTCTAAGTATTCATTTCTGCAAAATATACGTTGCATTTTCTAAAACAGCGTTAAAAACTGCACTATTGAGCAAATTTGTGAAAGAATCTAATGAAGTGCGTGGAAAGGATGAGACTCTATAATCCTAAGATAATACTTAGCTAATTTCGAAGGAGAAAATTCAAAATTTAAATGGCTGTAACTTTTTAATTATTAAATTATGCAAAAAAATAAGTTGCATTTTCTAAATCAGCGTATAAAATTGCACTATTGAGCAAATTTGCTAAGCAGCCTTAAGAAATGTGTGGAAAGGATAAGACCACTTAAATGTAACTTAATACTTAATTAATTTCAAAAGAGAAAATTCAAAATTTAAATGGTGTTAACTTTTCAAGTATTCATTTCAGGAAAATATGAATTACATTTTCTTAATCAGCGTTAAAAACCGCACTATTGAGCAAATTTGCTAAGCAGCCTTAAGGAATGTGTGGAAAGGATAAGACCACTTAAATGTAACTTAATACTTAGATGATTTCAAAGGAAAAAATTCAAAATTTAAATGGCTGTAACTTTTTAAGTGTTCATTCCTGCAAAATGTGAATTGCATTTTCTAAATGAGCGTATTAATCTGCACTATTGAGCAAATTTGTGAAAAAATCGAAAAAAATGCGTGGAAAGGATAAGACCCCATAAACTTAACTTAATACTAGTTAATTTCAAAAGAGAAAATTCAAAATTTAAAAGGCCTAACTGTTTAAGTAGTCAATTCGGCAAAAAATAAGTTGCATTTTCTAAGTCAGCGTTAAAAACCGCACTATTGAGCAAACTTGCTAAACAATCATAAGAAGTGCGTGGAAAGGATAAGAACATTTAAACCTAACTTAGTACTTATGTAATTTCAAAGGAGAAAATTCAAACTTTAAATGGCGTATGCCGTATGGGCGCAAATGAGACCATAAACTTTTGAGATTTTAGTCATTCTGGAGATATAACAAGTGTATTTTTGTGGCATGAAAAGTAAACGAAAATCAGGAATGAAAGGGTTAAGTATTCATTCTGCAAAAAAAAGTTGCATTTCTAAATCAGAGTATAAGACTGCACATTGAGCAAATTTGCGAAAAAAATCGAAAGTGCGTGGAAGGATAAGACCACTTAAAGTAAACCTTAAAGTAACCTAAAACACTGCACTATTGAGCAAATTTATGAAAAAATTGAAAGAAGTGCGTGGAAAGGATAAGACCCCATAAATAACCTAATTTTTAGTTAACTTCAAAGGAGAAAAATTGAAAACTTAAATGACTCGAACTTTTTAGGGATTCATTTGTGC
>JAJOZX010014313.1:0-87240 GCA_023014485.1 Bathynomus jamesi
TCTCCTTCCAAACACTTCTTAGGGCATCCAGTACTTTTGCCCCTTCTTCCACCCTGTGTCCTACCTCTGCCTCCATCGTCCCATTCCTCACCACATCCACCCCCAAGTACCTGAAATATGTCACTTCTTCCATTTCCTCACCCTACAAACTTACACTCAGTCGCTTACGAACCTCCTTTTTACAGCATCACGTAACCTTACTCTTATTCACATTTACTCTTAGCTAGCTTCTTTCACACACCCTCCTGAACTCAGTTACCACTCTCTTTAGTTTTTCTCTCGAGTCCATTACCAGAGCCGTATCATCCGCATACAACAACTGATTCACTTCCCAAACACTCCCCCCCTGCCCGCAGCATGCTTCAACCCCGTTCCCTTCCCCATGACCCTTGCATTCACCTTTTTCATCTCCCCGTCTATAAACACATTAAACAACTAAGGAGACATCACACACCCCTGCCGTAGACCCACATTCACCTTCTCTTTTCCCACACGCACACATGCTCTACTTTCTCGGTAAAAACTTTTCACCGCATTCAACACAACCCATGCACCCCATACAGCTGCAGCACTTGCCACAACGCCTTTCTCTCAACCCCATAATACACTTTTTCAAGATCCATGAACGCCACATACAAATCCCTTTCTTTCTCCAAGTATTTCTCATACAGCATCTTCAACTCAAACACCTGGTCCACACATCCTTTACCTCTTCTAAAACCCCCTTGCTCCTCTCCAATCTGTTGCTCCGTACAAACCACCACTCTCCCATACACCTTACCTGGCACACTCAATAGACTAATTCCTCTATAATTCGAGCATACATTTTTGTCCCCCTCCCTGCCTTTAACAGGGGAACGATACATACACTCCTCCAGTGCTGAGGCACCTCGCCTTTGTCCATACACACATTAAACAGACGCACCAACTAATCAACACTACAATCACCACCTTTTTTCAAGAGCTCCACAGCAATCCCATCCACTCCTACCGCTTTTTCACCTTTCATCCTGCCTCGGACCTCCACCACCTCCTCCCTACGGACCAACCCATCCGCCACAACTCTCCTACTCCGAACCCCCTTTCTGCCCAAACATACCACATCCGCTTCCCTATCTTCCGACACGTTCAATAGTCCCTCAAAATACTCACTCCACCTTGTCCTCACATCTTCTTTATCTGTCATCACTTCCCCATCGACTCTTTTCATAGTCATGCTCATCTGCCCTTACATTTTCCTCACACTATTCACTTCTCTCCAAAACATCTTGTTCTCCCTGAAATTTTGACACTCTTACACCATCTCTCATTTGCTCTCTCTTTCAGCTCTCGCACTTTTCTCTTTACCGCTTGCCTTTTCCTCTTATTCCCTATCACCCACACTTCCGCTCTGCAAGTACCGAGCATATACTTCCTTCTTTTGCTTCACCAACATTTCAGCCTCCACATTCAACCATTCACTACCCCGTCGTTTATGTCCAACCCTAATCTTCCGTATCCCACGCACTTCCGTCGCACAGTTCAGCACTGCTTCATTAAATATCTGCCACTCCTCTTCCACACCCCTTGTTTCACTCTTTCCCACCCTGCACCTTTCCTCATTCAGTCTCTTCTGAATCCCTTTTCCTCAGTTCACTCACTTTCACTACCTCTTTCACAAGCACTCTACCCCCTCTTACTCCACAAACCTTCACTTTCGCCTCGACCAAGAAGTGGTCAGACATTCCACCTGCCACTCCTCTCAATACATTCATATCTAGCAACCTCCCCCTAGCATATTTCGTCATCAACACATAATCCATTAGTGCCCTATCACCTCGGACACCACTCACCCACGTGTACTTATGTAAATCTCTTTTATGAAACATGTAGTCCCAATCATCAATTCTCTTTCAGCACACAACTCAACCAACCTTTCCCCACTTCCATTCACACCAGGCACCCCATGCGCCCCAACTATACCCTCAATTGGCAAATCCCCTACTCTCGCATTCAAGTCCCCTAGCACGACAACTCGGTCCCTCGCATCAAAACTACCCAAACACTCACCCAGTTCGTCCCAGAACGCATTCCGTATCTATTCGCTCTTCTCACTCCCCAGTCCGTACGCATTAACAATCACCCACCTCTCTTGGCCCACTTTCATTCTAACTCACATCAGCCTTGAACTCACTTCCTTACACTCTTTCACACATTCCCATAGCCAATCACGTATCAGAAGTGCAACCCCCTCCCTTGCCCTTGCCCTCTCCCCAACCCTGCACTTTACCCTCCGAACATTCCCAAGCCACTCCACACCCTTACCCTTCAGCTTTGTTTCACTCAAGGCCAGGACTCTCAGGCCTCTCTCACGAAACAGAGCACCAATCTCTCCCTTCTTATCATCCTGACCACATCCACGCACATTCAGACACCCCAGCTATGCCCCTTCTCTGATCTTTCCTGTTCGTGGAAAGTTGTATGCAGGTGGGAGGGGTTTCCATCCCCCCCGCACCCGTCTCTTAATTTTAGGTGCCTTTTACGACACGCTGGGTCCACGTGGGAAGAATGCTTTAAATCCTTTATCACTAGGGATAATATGTATATACCTCGTTAACCTCGTTGATGTTCCGTGTGCTGGTCTCTCTTCACACGAAGGTTAAGCTGGCGGCCCCGCCTCTAGGTCTGGCTTGGTGGAGGAGCGAGTTGCTTTCTTGCGCTCTTCATCGCACATAGCCAGATATACCCGGCTCATCTGGTACCGTCCTGAGCCAGGCATCTAGTCTTCTCTTGAAGACTTCAACTTTGACCTCTGTAACGTTTCTGAGGTCCTTTGGAAGCTGGTTAAAAAGTCTTGGCCCCCTGACAACCAAGCTGTTTTCCTTCAGTGTTGAAGAGGTCCCTTGTCGGGCCTTTAATTTGGAAACACTATACATTCTGCCTTTCCTATTTTCCAGCGTTGTTTGAATGGAAATTGGGTTTAGTTTGACGTTTGGTACCAGTTTTTCGATCATTTTCTATATGTAGATTATGGTGTACCTCGCTCTTCTTCTTTCCAGGGAGTACAGATATAGTTTACGTAGTCTTTCCCATTAGTTGAGCTCTTTTCAGCCATCAGTCTTTGCTGTGAAATGTCTCTGAGTTTCTTCTAGTCTATTAGTTTCTTCCTTTTTATATGGGGACGTCAAGAGTGAGCAGTATTCAAGTTTTAGTATGATCATTGTTTTTAGCAGGAGAATCATTACTGTCCTGTCCCTTCTTTTGAACGTTCTTAGTACCTGTCCCGCGACTCTTCTTGCTTTGTTTATCGCTATCTGATTTTGTGTTTCGAATTTCGCATCATCGGTCATTATTACCCCCAAATCGACCGCTTTCGTGCTTCTCTGAATTTCCTGTCTATCTGGAGCATAATATGCAGTCTTTTTAAGTTCATCATTTCTACCATATCTCAAGAGCTGAAATTTCTCGGTGTTAAATGTCATGTTGTCGTCTGACCATTTGTATATTTTGTTCGTGTCCCTCTGCAAGGCCTCCATCGACTTCATCTGCATCGCTGCTTTTTCTGCTGATCTTTGTATCGTCCGCAAAGGATGTTACTATACTGTTGCTGTTTACTCCGCTGTCTATGTCTGTTAGCATGATAATGAACAGGAGTGGGGCCAGTACTGTACCTTGTGGTAATGAGCTGCGTACTTCCAATCCTGATGATGATATACCTTGAATTTTGACAACCTGTAGACGTTCTCTGAGGAAGTTGTAGATCCATTTTCCCACTTTGCCGTTATTCCCATATATTCCATTTTATGTGCTATTATACCATGATCACACTTGTCGAAAGCTTTAGTAAAATCCGTGTATATGACATCGTAGTTGTCATTGCCTTCCAGTGCATCTAGGATATTGTTATAGTGCTCTATAAGTTGTGAGAGGCATGATCTTCCTGATCGGAATCCTTGCTGATTTTCGTTGAATCTTTCCAGTGTCTCCAAGAAATCGTAGATTTTCTCTCTAACTATTCTTTCAAATACTTTCGTGAGGTGAGACATCAGTGACACTGGTCTAAGTTCTTTGCTTGAGATCTATCCCTCTCCTTTATATATAGGGACAATGTTTGCTTTTTTCGAGATGCTCGGTATTTCCCCAATGTCTAGGGATCTTCTCCATATCCAGTATAAGGGTGTAGCTATTTCATTTTTACAGTTTAATGTGTTCCAATTGTCCGGACCTGCAGTTGAATGTGGTTTAATTTGTCTTATAGCTCTCGCTACATCTGGGGTAAAATCAAAGTCTGTTATACATTCTCCCTGCAATTCCTCTTCAAAGAATGCATCTATGTCAGGTATCGCTTTGTCACTTTTTGGGGTACTATCATACTGGGTTCTCAATGTCAATATATATATATATATATATATATATATATATATATATATATAATATATGATTGAACTCAGAATTGTCTCCTGAGGTTTTTCATGATACACACAGACCGTGTATGGAACAAGGAACTCTTCTGGGAAAATTAAATCCACTATAGTCCGAATAAGTAACGGTAAATGACAAACACTATAGTTTTTTCTTTTTCATGATGTTAGCCCGTCGTGGGCAACGGGTCACTCGCAAAGAAGCCCCAAATATGTAGCTTCCCGCACCAGGTATCTGCAAAGCAGATAGGATCCATCTTTGGGATAGGATCTAGTTTACAGCTACACCTAGTCTACTATATTCAGGACCTCAATATAAGCAAAAGACTCGTTGCATTCACGTCGGATTGAATACATCAAAGAAAAAGGGGTGACTATTGTATTTTTAGCCAAAAACCAAAACTTAAACCTCAACTGGCAAAATTGAAATTGAGCGTCCACTTTTCAGGGCAAATAACATGTCCGTTTCATGATGGGATGTCATTTACCATTAGTTATTCGGACTATAGTGGATTTAATTTTCCCAGAAGAGTTCCTTGTTTCATGCACGGTCTGTGTTATCATATATAATATATATATATATATATATAGAGAGAGAGAGAGAGAGAGAGAGAGAGAGAGAGAGAGAGTTACAAGGAGTTAAAGGAAAAGAAGTACCTCAAAAGGCCTTGCGGCCCATACCGAGGAGGTACCAATGGCAACGGGTGCCAGGGAAAATTTTGTAAAGTTTATTTTTCTTTCAACTATCCTAGCAGTAGTAGAAAACTGGATAGAAAAGTAGAAGGCTCTCTCCCCACCCTCCGCTCCCTCCCTGCCAGAGGCAGGTACGGAAAAAGGTTGAAGAAAATACCTTGACCCTGGAAAAGTAGCCAAGGAAATTTTACAGGAAAGTGGAGAATATATCAATAGCTCTATATTTAGCTTGCTCACAGAGACACCGTGCAAGCGATCTCCTGCAGAGTTTTCTTATGTTTTAGTCTTAAACTATGAGAGTATTCAGTACATTGTCTAGCCTATTTTTAAACACATTTACACTTTGACTGGAAACAACCTCTGAGGGAAGTTGGTTCCAGATATTAACTATTTTATAGGAAAAGAAATTTCCGCAGACTGAGGTCCTAAATGTCTTTACACACTCAAATAGTGTGCAAGATTTCGTTTACCCTTTTCTTGAACTGATCCACAGAGGAACTGTTCACAACTTCCGAAGGTAACCTGTTCCATGTGTCACAGATCTTATACGTAAAGTAATTCCCACACACACTAGTCCTAAACCGTTTCAAATCCAACTTCCAACCATTGTTGCGAGTTGGGTTATCATTTAAACTAAACATATTTGTAAAATCGACATCGTTGAACCCGCGTAAGAGCTTGAAAACCTCGATCAGTTGACCGCGCAGCCTCCGAGTTTCAACGAAAACAAGTTCAGGGCGCGTAACCGTCGATTGTAGCCCATATGCCTAACGGAAGGGATTAACTTTGTGGCCCTCGCCTGCACTCGCTCCAGCCTCACAATATCTTTCCTGAGGGTGGGCGACCAGAACTGCACAGCATACTCCAGGTGCGGCCGAACAAGGGAATTGTACAGTGAGAGCACAATCTCCTTATTCCGAAACTGAAATTGCCTCCTGATATAACCCAATAGTTTCTGGGCTTTCTTTTCCACCTCTACACACTGTTTCGTAAACTTAAGGTCGCTGCTAATTTGCACACCCAAGTCCTTTTCTAAATCAGTCACCTCGATATTACTACCCAACATCGAGTAGTCCGACTTGGGATTGGCGTAGCCAATGTGCATCACTTTGCATTTACCCAAGTTAAACGGCATTTGCCATTTTTCGGACCACTCTCCTGTCCTACCTAGGTCCGCACGCAGTTCCTCGATCGCTCGGGCGTCCCAACATTGGCCCCAAGCTTGGTGTCATCAGCGAATTTGGCGATCCGACTGACGATGCCACCGTCGATATCATTTATGTAAATGATAAACAACAGCGGCCCCAAAACGGAACCCTGAGGAACCCCACTAGTGACCGAGGCCCAACCCGAACTAGCACCTTTAATTACAACCCTCTGCCGCCTATTCTTCAAGCCACCTACCTATTTCCCCACCGATACCCAGCGCGCGCACTTTCGCCATTAGCCGGCGGTGAGGTACCTTATCAAAGGCTTTCTGAAAGTCGAGATAAAGTATATCAATCGCCCTACTCTTATCGTACTCACCCAACATGACGTGGAAAAACTCGAGCAAGTTGGTGAGACACGACCTATGCCGTCTAAACCCATGTTGGGAGTCCCCAAGCAGCTTGTGGGAATCCAAATGGTCAACGATCCTATCCGCTATTATCCCCTCTAATAATTTACCTACAACTGAAGTGAGACTAATGGGACGATAGTTCCCTGGACTTTCGGGATCCCCTTTCTTAAAGATAGGGGTCACGTTGGCTTCCCTCCAGTCACCAGGCACCTGGCCCGTCTCCAACGATTTGTTGAAGACTATAGCCAGCTGGGGAGCCACCTGGTCGCGCACCTTCCGCAACACTCTGGGGGAAACTGGTCTGGCCCAGGAGCCTTAAACGCGCTCAGAGAGAGAGAGAGAGAGAGAGAGAGAGAGAGAGAGAGAGAGAGAGAGAGAGAGAGAGAGAGAGAGAGAGAGAGGCCGACCGGAAATTCCTTTCCTCGCCGTTCGCAAACATCGTGGAATCATCAGAAACCGAAAAACACACGTGGTTTTCAAGGAGAGAGGAGAAAGAACTGTAAGCCAGAGTTCACTAAAAATCGCTCTCACTTTGCTCGTTACTCCTCGTGAATCTCCTTTTTTACGTAGCGCCGTTCGACCTTCAAGCAATAGCTCACCAGTACACGAAGTGAATCACCACTTGAGGCGACCTACAATTTCACCCCGCCGGAAACAAACATCACTCTACCGGCGTCATCCTTCTGGCCCTGGCTTCACTCATCCTTCACCACAATTCGGTCGGCGCACTTTCAACAAGTCTATCAACAGGCCCTCAGCACATCCTCCTGCCGGTAAGCCAATACGTCTTCAGAGCTATCTACGGCGAAACGCAATACGGTCAACCTTCACGTAAGCCCTTCTCAGTCTTCAGTAGTGGTGCACCGATTAATCGGTATCGGCACCTGGCATGCCGATATTAGGAAAATACCTGGCATGGCCGATTAATCGGCATGCCAAGTGCCGATACCGATTAATCGGTGCACCACTAGTCTTCAGAGTTATCCACGTCGAAATCGCAGGCCGGTAAGCCTCTTGTAGGCCCTCACTCGGCCTACCGTGTTTTGTTACGTCGTGCTAGACTATTCAGGATTCAAGGCTGAAAAGTCCACAAACTCTGCCTTATCGCGTAGGCCCTAAAAAGTGTCCTCAATACCGTTCAAACAAACTCTCCCGTTAAGACCGCAGTAGGCCTATTCAAGTGTTGTACCAATACCGTAGTTTTGTATCACCTTGTTCTTTTGTTCATTCATATAATTTACTTATTTGTATAATTACTTATTGCTGTGAATCCAATATCGTACCTCATTCCCTAGTTGTTGTTTTCTTACTTAATCATTATTGTAGTGTACAGTACCGAATATCTCGTTACCTTAATTCTTCTTGTTAGTCATTAACGCAGCGTTTAACGCTTATGCTGTGTAACCATTTCTTATTGCTAATAAATAATCAGTCATTTGTAATATAGTATAAGTACCGTTATAGAATTAATTGTTAATCACTGTGAACAAATACTTCATTTATTTTCATAATTAAACACAAAACAACAAAGTAATTTCTCTCTCCTTATTAAATATTGTTTGTTTGGGCTGCATTTCCAAACTGGTGACCCCTAATTATTCATTTCAATATAATTCATTAATTATAGTCAACCTACTTTCTTGGCCACATCAAATTGGTGATCAAATTGGTGATTTGTTGTACCTGGTATTCCATACATTAAAACCAAGCTAACCCTCTCGTCTATTGTTAATTTCGCAGCCATCTCCTACCTAAAAAGAAAAATAATAATAACGGGTCTGTCAAAAAAAACTAAGCCAAATTCAAACCTTTATTAAAACAAAACCATTTATCTAATTAAGTTGAATTTTTTACACAATAAAGTATAGGTAATCACCTATTATCCTTTAAATTTTTATGACGATATCTTCAGAATTGTTAATTTTATTAATAATTAACTAAAAAGTGAGATTCTCCTACTTAACATGAAATATTTTTTTTTTACGATATACTGTAGATAATTTTTAGTTTAATAAAATTAAAAGAACTGTTCAGTATGATTCCCTTGCATTTCTATCACTTTTTTTAATCTTGGTCTGAATTCGTCTATTGCTCGATTTATTTGCTCTTGGGGGAGCTCTGCCCATTTTGCGATAATCAACTCACGCAAATGATTGACATCCCTTATTCTGTTCCTATACACTCTCTCTGCCAAGTTTTCCCATATTCCGTAGTCTACAGGGTTTAGGTCAGGGCTGTTAGGTGGCCAATTATTCGGTTCCAGAAATTCAGGCACATTCTTTTTCAAATATTCGATGGTTGTTTTGGCAGTATGTGATGTTGCACCATCTTGTTGAAAAATAAAGTAACCTTGACTAGCCAAGTTTCTCATTTCTGGAAGCATTTTCTCAAGCAGGGTATTTGAATAATATTGAGCATTAATTTTCACTCCTGGCTCAATAAAAAATATTGAAGTTTTTCCCAACTTGGCCACTCCAACAGAAACCATGACGCTAGAAGAAAAGTGACTCCTTGTTGCGTACAGTCTTTCATCTTGGATTTCATTTTTCTTCGCAACATCAGAATAAACCCGGTCATTCTGTGAGTTTCTTGGTGGCTCTACCGTAAAACGTTTTTCATCCGTAAAAAATGTCTTGGAAAGTTTATCTTCAGTTATTATACGTAAAATACGTTTGGATTTCTCAACTCTTTTCTGACAGTTTACTTCTGACAATCTTTGTCCATGCACTCTTTTAAATGGTTTAAATTGCAGATCAGAGATCAGATTTAATAATCCTTCTTACGCTTGATTCTGATATTTCTAGTTCTTTTGATATTAGAGCAGGTGTCAGCAGGTATGGATAATGAGTCTTGCGGATGTGTGGTGTGACAAGCGGTATTACGTCATGCTACACCATGTCGATTACTCATACCCTACGACTGAAAATGTGAATCTTGTGATCATGGACAATCTTAAGTATTTTTATCACTATATTAATGTATATCATGATGAGGTTCGTAGTGAGGTTGTGGCTAGTGCCCTGCGTGAGTTTTTAACAGACTTTAGAGACGAGTATCGTTTGATGGGCAGAAAGGAAAAATATGAGCATATGTTCCTCTCAAATAGTGCGCCGGAGTGTGAAGATGTTTAGTAAAACATAAAATGTGCCTAGTTCTTATCCTGAGGGAAACTGTCTGGTGCGTAGTCTGGTAGTGATAAAATTAATTCTTGTACCGGAAAAACAAATATGTACAACAATTCGGTGCGACTCGCGGATCATACGAGTTCGAACAACCCCATTCACGTATCATCGAGTCAGCCGCCCGTCGCACCGAATTGTTGTACATATTTGTTTTTCCGGTACAAAATTAATTTTATCACTACCAGACTACGCACCAGACAGTTTCCTCAGGATAAGAACTAGGCACATTTTATGTTTTACTAAACATCTTCACACTCCGGCGCACTATTTGAGAGGAACATATGCTCATATTTTTCCTTTCTGCCCATCAAACGATACTCGTCTCTAAAGTCTGTTAAAAACTCACGCAGGGCACTAGCCACAACCTCACTACGAACCTCATCATGATATACATTAATATAGTGATAAAAATACTTAAGATTGTCCATGATCACGAGATTCACATTTTCAGTCGTAGGGTATGAGTAATCGACATGGTGTAGCATGACGTAATACCGCTTGTCACACCACCCATCCGCAAGACTCATTATCCATACCTGCTGCTTCTCTTCTGCACGCGTTGTTTCTTTTACTTCACGGTATATGTGAGACTTTATAAAGTTTAGCTCTGCAGCATACTTCAGCACATCGTCTGTGCAACGAAAGCCTTCAACGGTCTCACCAGAACATCCGTAGAGTATTTGTACATCTTGGAACTTCGCACAATCCAATGTGGTTTTAAAAGAGGCATAGGAGGGGGAATAGGAAGTTTTTCGGTATCCACCACATCCTGGCACTTTGCTGAATACCATTTCATAAACGTTGTACAAGCAATATTAAAGGTAGCCATTTGAATACACGTCTGATCTTTTCTTCTGAATACACGTCTGATCTCTCGGGCTTACTGCAGTCGACTGACCACGCAGGGACTCCCAGATAGTAGCATGACTCACGGTCTTACAGTGGGCGGAGTTTAGAACTTTCACCTGCGCGCACACACACACACACCACACACACACACACACACACAAGGAGAAAGTGAAACGCTAATTGAAACATGATTTATTTAATAAACGAGATATTCAAGTTATATATATATATTTACAAATACGATTTAATAAACGAGATATTCAAGTTATATATATATTTACAAATACGTGTAATAAATCAATAGATACGCGTATATACAAGACAAATACGTGTCAGTTAACAATAGAAGCATCAAACGTTATGGTATCCAAAGGGTACGGTATCATAGGTACCAGGTAACTGGTAACATTTCCTATAGGTGTTACGGCACACCTTCGTACCCCTAAGTTCCTTCACGCCCCCCAGCTTCTGCGCCCGAGAATTGTGAGTGCCTACAATTAGTTGGGGAGGTCGTTCGCCCTCATCATCGTCCAAACACACTAGATCCTTCAACGATTCAAAGTTAACAACCCGCCGATTCGCATGGTTGGCGTAATACCCTTTGCCTTCACGATATATTTCATTTCCTCCCCCACCCTGACCCGTACCCCATAAGTTTTAGGTCCTGTTGAGACAAAAGAGTCGGCGTATGCGTTGTCCCCATACTCATCCTTGATCTCATCAGTGAGCTCGCCGAGGAACTCCCCAATAGCGGGCATGTATTCACCCTCCCTCTCTGTGAATGCAATAGACCCCAAAGTTTTATACGGGCGTAGGCTGTTGTGAAGCTGGCCACAGGTATGTTTGTAACCCTTGAGGTATCTGTGGCCAATTCAGTGTTGTTGTACTTTATTATGTAAGTATTACCTACATTCACGATCTCCATGACCTCTTTATCGGGAGCATTGGCATAATCCCAGACATCGCTATAACTTTGTGCCAAATGAATGTTCCCTTTGCCGGTATTCTGCGCAAATTTTCCCCATAGACTGTTTAGACACAACTTTGCACTAAAGCGCTTGCCAGGATTCTTTACAATTTGGACACGATCAAGTTGTATACCTTCGCGGTCGCGGTAACGTTGGATATAGGCAGACTTTTCATCTTCGGTATCAACTCCTCGCGGATACCCTGATGCCTCAACCTTATCCTTCAAAAAGGCGTTTATATATGGTGTGAAAAGGTTGGGTAGCTTCTGAAACCTCCACACCTCATGTATCTTCAGTATTCTATAACCATGGCGTACGGCTAGGGCCAGCTCAGGACTTGTATATACGCCTCTGATCTTACGCTGGTGGGGTATATGGTTACAATCGCCGTTATCCTCTTCCGCGCACTTCACGCACAGGGGAAACATGAGCTTGTCGTCGATAACGACAGGTAAGATCGGCATCCATAAATTGCGTGGGGGAGTACGTCTACGAAAGAGAGCCCAAAGTAACGATCATTCAAATTTTTGAAAATTCATTGATGGAGGGTAGGCTAGGTCCCACCAGTTTCTCAGGAGCGCCCACGGGATGCGGATTGCTTTTCATCACGTATGGGTATAAAGAACAGAAATCGTAGTAATGGAGCTTCACGCCCTCCGTAGGTGGAAAGTATAGTCTGAATGGATTTGTACGTCCTCCAAACAAGCTATCACCACATTTGAGAGGATCCAGCACCATTGAACGGTTGATCGTGTTTATTTCTCACGGTACACCTCGTCTGTCTCCATCCGTGCATCATATTCATGCTCCCACAAGACTTTGTGAGTGAACTGTGATCCTATAAGTTGATCGCGGGTGCGGGTCCATGCAAGACAGTCGGCAGGAGATCTACCGTGGATATCTCCGGCGATTCCGCACTCAGGACGGGGGCATCCATGCCACCAGCATCCGTTAAAGGAGTACACAGTCTTCACACCAGTGACACGGTTTTCACTTAACCCATCAACCCAAAAAACACGTCCATTAATCTTAATGGGTACTTCACCCGTGTTGCGGGCATGCTTTATGTATACACCTGTCTGTTGTTGTAGGTGTATGAGCCAGTAAATAGCCTTGTGTCCGTAACTGCGGGGGTTGTTTCGGTGAATAATGGCTAAGGTGTCTTTAGGCATGAAGTTATTCTTGAACACCGTAAAACATAATGATGCGATGGTGGTTGCGACTTGCAGCGGATCGCATTTGAAACAGGCTATGTACATCCTTCTAACGGCCTGGAAACATACTCTAAGCACGCGCACATCATTCACGCAATAACGCTCACATTCATCAGCTATATTATAAGGGTTACTTTCATTAAAACTGTTGTAGTATCGATCAAAGTCTTCACGTTCATCCATACAGTTAAAATAATGTTTGGGTGGTGGTGGGCCTACGTAGTTTAAAGTCTCGCTGGTGAGGAAAGTGTAAGGGAAGTATCCTTTAGAAACTTCAGCTGCTACTCCCATCACCTTGGGTAGCTTTGCTAATTTACAAGGTGTGAAGTTTCTTTAAATTGTACATTGCCTCTTATTTGCATCTGTATTAATTTGTTGCCTCTTTTCAATGGATCACCTGTAAATATCTCAGAGGATTCGTGTTCAAGTAACAACTCCTTATAAAGGAACTGCGTGTCAAACTTTGCCCCGTTATGGGCGAGAATATACAGTCATTTTTTTGAACTTGTCGGCTAACTTGACAATATAGGACACAAATAGTTTCACAGGACTATCACGGACATTCGTTTTAAAAACGTTTGTCCGTTTACCGCATTTGGGGCACTCGTCACATTCGATCCCCATACACTCATTACAGATGGTCTGGCTCACAAGTAAATGTGGAATTACCTCTTTGGTTTCAGCGTTCGTATATGTCTCTATATCGTAGTATACAGTTATACAAGGGTTATTTTTAGGCTTAGCATCTTTCATATAACATACATGCTTTACTCCATCCGCCTTATATTCCTCCTGGCATGTAGGACAGTGAATTTCGTCACACTTGTGCTTAAATTTCCCCCAATTATCCATTGTGTGAAACACACCACATTCACAGATTCTCATTTTCCTGCACGTGCCAATTGATTTATGGAAATCAAAACAGCTATTATTGAAAAATGTGCGTCTACACACATCACAGTCTCTCTTCTCAGCTTCAACTACACGGCTTTCACATTTGGTGCTTTTACACTGCTCACATACCATGTGACATTCTTTACAATGTCTCACTATATCATCCGCAAACTCGAGGCACCCCTTACACAAATCATGATGTCTCCCATATTTTCGACTTTTGTCATAACTCGCGTAAAGCCACCTTATATTACGGATGGGGAGATACGTTGTCCCTGACAATCCTAAAATAAGTAGGGGTCTTGTACGATCTCTCACCAAGCTTTTAAAGACATACACAGTCCTACGACGATCATCCAGTCCAAATACAACTATACGGACATTCATTTCCTGTTCTACCCTTCTCAACTCTTCAGGACCCATATTACAGTCAAATTCAAGTTCACAGTCTACAGCTAGTTTACGGGCACGCTCCACGACCGTAGGCAACCAAATTTTTGGTTCATTTAAGAGGAATAACATTTAAAACGATTGCCATAAAAAATTTCGATTTTAGCCTAATGGCGATAAGAGGTAAAACCAAATAACATTGATTGCCATAAAAAATTTCGATTTTTGGTGAGTATCTAAATGAAGTATTTGACGAGATACTACAACCCTCCATATATATATATATATATATATATATATATATATATATATATATATAAAATCGAATATAGACACTTACATTTCTATGGTAGTCCCTTGCGTCGGATTGTAAGGAGCGTCACTGCAAATATCTTCAACGGTTTGCGTTGGAAATAATTCATCACGGTCAATCGCGTTAAAATGATTAATTGCAGTTAATGCTGCAGTGTCACTTTCTTCATACAAATCCGGGGAGACGTACAGGTCCATGGTGGAGGATGTGTGACATTGCTGACTGATCAGTATATCCTCCGTATTCATGACATGAGATTCTTCAAAAGATTGTATAACACGTGTCAAATCCTCATCGGACCTTAAAGGAATAATGTTCATTCTTTTAAAACATATACAGAGTATACAGACAGATCCCCATTATGTGAAGATATCTTTTGTTCATTTAAGAGGAATAACATTTAAAACGATTGCCATAAAAAATTTCGATTTTAGCATAATGGCGATAAGAGTTAAAACCAAATAACATTTAAAACGATTGCCATAAAAATTTCGATTTTAGCATAATGGCGATAAGAGGTAAAACCAAATAACATTGATTGCCATAAAAAATTTCGATTTTTGGTGAGTATCTAAATGAAATATTTGACGAGATACTACAACCCTCCATATATATAAAATCGAATTATAGACATTTACATTTCTATCGTAGTCCCTTGCGTCGGATTGTAAGGAGCGTCACTGCAAATATCTTCAACGGTTTGCGTTGGAAATAATTCATCACGGTCAATCGCGTTAAAAAGATTAATTGCAGTTAATGCTGCAGTGTCACCTTCATACAAATCCGGGGAGACGTACAGGTCCATGGTGGAGGGAATGATTATTCACTGACGCGAAAATAGCTACTGTTACTCCCAACTGAAAGATATCTCCTTTTATATGCACAATCGCCAAGCTCCGCCCCAAAATACCAGATGTTCGTAATGATTGGTTGCCAGTGTAGCTGGGTGGAGCTATGATGTGTACCAATCCGCTATAACGGGGCCGGACGACTAATGACATCTTTATATTTTCTCAAAGAAATATATCATAATTATATTTTTAAAAAAGCATTCGGTTTCCGCGTTAAACTGTGGGTCTAAGGCGGAATGAAAACCTTAACCGTTGTTACAATTCGAGCTAGTTGTTGTTATTATTATTATTAAAGAGAAAATCATGCTTAATATTAACATGCTTTTCGGTCATACTACTGCCCGGATCAAATGATCCTGTTATTTTAAATCCGGTTCAATAATCCTGTTATTTTGAAATGTGGAAGAGTAAGCAACGACCCCCATCGACGAGATGTATTTCTGAATCCACGTTAAACTGGAGGTCTAAGGTCGGGTGAAAAGCTTACCAATTCAGCGAGAAAGAGTTAATTATTATTGCTACATAGAAAAAATCGTGCATTACGATGTTTTTCGGTCACACTACTGCCTCGGATCAAATGATCCTGTTATTTTAAATCCGGTTCAATAATCCTGTTATGTTGAAATGTGGAAGAGTAAGCAACGACCCCCATCGACGAGATGTATTTCTGAATCCACGTTAAACTGGAGGTCTAAGGTCGGGTGAAAAGCTTACCAATTCGGCGAGAAAGAGTTAATTATTATTGCTACATAGAAAAAATCGTGCATTACGATGTTTTGTAAAAACAAAACTCTCTCTCTCTCTTTCTATATATATATATATATATATATATATATATATATATATATATACAGGGCGTCCCAAAAAAATGTATACACACTTTAACAGCTGATAGCTCAATTGATGTTTCTTTCTTTCCAAGTTAAACCCATTAGAATTAATAATGGCAGTCAGACTAAGCTTTGAACAAAGGAAATTCATTCTAAAATGCTACTGGAAGTGTGAAAACGCAGTTGAAGTGCAAAGACAGTTTAGGAGGGAGTTTCAAACAGATCCACCAACGCGACTTACCATCACTCGAATTAGAGATAAGTTTGAAGCCGATGGAACTGTTCAGAATGTCCACAAGAAGCGTTCCGGAAGACCACGGACATCGACAAGCCCCACAAAGCAAGAAAGAGTACTGGAAACGTATCACCAAAGTCCAAGAAAATCTGTGCGGCAAGCGAGTCGTGAGGTAGGAATTTCAGAATCGTCTGTCCAACGCATTTTGAAGCGCTGTCAATGGAAAAGTTACATTCCAAGATTAGTCCATGCTATTAATGAAGATGATCCGGACCGAAGAGTGGAGTATTGCGAGTGGTACTTGGCACGATGTGGATGTGGATTGGACGAAGGGGTTTCGTAGAATACCCTCCGCGTTCACCAGACCTCACACCACTAGACTTTTTTTATGGGGATACTTAAAAAACAAAGTCTACGCTATAAAACCTGCAACAGTCGCTGAATTGAGAGCAGCCATTGAACGAGAATGCACACAAATACCAAACGAAATGTTTCGTGATGTTTGCGATTCCATTGCTTCGCGTTATCAGCAGTGCCTGGACCAGAACGGACGTCAGTTCGAAAAGAGGCGTTGACAAAACAATTAAATAATGTCTGTAGATTCTATTACATTTTGAAAATGAAATGTATTTTAATAAACACTGCCTTTATAAGTATTTAAAGTGTGTATACATTTTTTTGGGACGCCCTGTATATATATATATATATATATATATAGAAAGAAAAGAGCATTCGGTTTCCACGTTAAACTGTGGGTCTAAGGCGGAGTGAAAAGCTTTCCAATTCGGCGAGAGAGTTAATTATTATTACTACTGTTACAAATTACAGTAGTAATAATAATTTTCATATATATATATATATATATATATATATATATATATATATAATTATTAGAATTGGAATGAACGGTGGTTTTTGCTCGAATAGATTGGAAGAAGGATTAACCCGCGATTAAAAAGGCCTCTAGGGAGACGATTCGAATTGACACAGAGTCTCACTTTCCTCCTGTGTGTGTGTGTGTGCTTATGAGTTGTTTATTCGTTTATTATATAATACACAGATGGGGTGGGGGTTTGGGGGAACGAGGGAGAAGGATCGTGTGTATTGAATTGCCGTATGTTTCAGATTTCTTCGTAAGCGCATTGAGAATGTGTTTCATTGTAGAAGTAATAACATTATTATTATTATTAAGATTTGGAGTGAAGGGAGACTTATCAAGAGCGGCCTGGAAGAAAGGTATCTCGACAAGCAGGTGTTCTTCGAATTGACCCAGGCCTTTCCTCGTGTGTGTGTGTGTGTGTGTGTGTGTGGTGTGTGCACGAGTTGTTCATATACAAACACAGATTGGGAACGGGCAAAAGATACAAGCATGTTCCTTTATTTATTAATGAACAAAAATCTCTTTCTCTCTCTCTCTCCATATATATATATATATATATATATATATAATTGTGGGTATATCTAAGAAATGGAGTCAAGAGAGGTTTTGGTCGAGGTGACTGAAGAAAGGCAAAATTATGGTAAGAAAAAAAAAGCCTCTGGCAATTAGGTGATTCGATTTGGCCCAGATTGTCGGTATCCCTTTCCTCGTGTGCGTGTGTGTGTGTGTGTGCGTGTGTGTGTGTGTGTGTAGATTTGAGAATACGATCGTGTGTTTTGATTTTAATTCGGTGAAACGAGATACTACAACCCTCCATATATATAAATTCGAATTATAGACACTTACAGAAATCCTTTCCTCGTGAAAGGAAAAACAACGCTTAATGATTAATTTCTTATATTGAATAATTAAAAGGAGAAAATTAATTTTGTATACATTATTTAGCGTCATTTGGTTTAAATTAATATACGTTTGGCATTTTTTCTGATTTTCATTCATGTACAGATGCGTGTGCGTGTGTGCACGAGTTGTTCATTCAAACACAGATGGGGGATTGGGGGGAATGGTCGAGCGTGCTTTTTGAATTGTTTCGCAAATTTTCTTTTCCGTTCGTTTTTCCCACTGATATTCGTTACTTAAATATTTATAATAAAAATTAAGTGTGTAAAGGTTTAAATTATTTATTTAATAAACAGAATTTAATTGGATTCATCGATTAACTACCGTAATATATTGTGGTACACTATTTAAATGGATGATTAATATATGGTTTTAAATATTGCTATCTGGTAACTCAGCCGAATACATGGCGCTATCTGGCAACATGGCGGATTAGAGGTTTATAAAAGACCGAGGGACGACTGACGGAATCATTCAAGCTCGGCTCCCAGCCGAGCAAGGACCTCTGGTCCTTTCTCTTTCTGGCCCTTTGGGAAAACCCTTAGAGGCCTCTTAGGTTAGGTAAACGAAAATAGCTTGAGGGAGAACTCCGCCTCCAAGTTGCATGCCTTGCAATCAAAGGCAACTACTCTCTCTCTCTCTCTCCTTCAGGTGTACCCCTCCCCCCTTGGCTCAGCCATCTGGCTGATTAGGAGCCTATAAGACAACGTCTACTCGGCTGAAGTCTTAATATGCACTTGGCTCCTGCCAGGTGAACACCTCCTCCTTTTTCTCCTCCTTTCTCTCCTCCTTTCTCTCCTTTCTGGCCCTTTGGGAAAACCCCTTAGAGGCCTCTTAGGTTAGGTAAACGAAAATAGCTTGGGTGAGAACTCCGCCTCCAAGTTGCATGCCTTGCAATCAAAGGCAACTACTCTCTCTCTCTCCTTCAGGTGTACCCCTCCCCCTTGGCTCAGCCAACTGGCTGATTAGGAGCCTATAAGACAACGTCTACTCGGCTGAAGTCTTAATATGCACTTGGCTCCTGCCAGGTGAACACCTCTCCTCCTTTCTCTCCTTTCTCTCCTCCTTTCTCTCCTTTCTCTCCTCCTTTCTCTCCTTTCTGGCCCTTTGGGGGGAATAGCTTGGGGGAGAACTCCGCCTCCAAGTTGCATACCCCTTGCAACCCCGGTTGGCAACAAAGGGCCCTTTGGGGGGTATTTTTTGCAACACCCCCACTCCCCTTTGCAAACACCCCACCCCCCTTTGCAACACCCCACCCCCTTTTGCAACAACCCACCCCTTTGCAACAACCCACACCCCTTTGCAACATTACGTATCACTTGCAACATTCCTGCACTCTAACCTTTTGCGGCTATACTACTGGTGTCATGTGGCTACCAGGTCGATCCTCTTGACTAAGGATACGTTCCTCCACTTTCTGAATATTTTCATCTACTCTAACTGATTTTGGTCGCCCACTACCAACCTTCCCGTTTCATCGATAGTTCTCAATAAGTAATCTAAACCTGATCTAGTCCATCCTTTATAATCGAATTCAGAAAGTAATTTCCTTGCACTATAACCTTTTTCAACTCTATAATGCTTTATAATTATTTTATCTTCATGTGAGAATGGCATATTTAGAGGTATTCACGAAAATTTTTAAATCTAAACAAATTCTGAAAAAGAGAAAAAAGAAGATATTACATAATGAGAAAAACTGAAATTTTCGCAATCTGTAGAAATAACCGCATAACTCCTAAAATATTTAAAATGAAGTTATAAAATTATCACAGATTATTTATGAGCCTTTTATTTATTTAGTGTAAAAAAATATTTGAAATCTCTATCAAATTGTGCATTTTATAGATTTCAAATTGGCTTAGTTTTTTTTGACAGACCCTGTATATTATAGTCAACACTGAAAATTCCTATGATGCGCGACTTTTGCGCCACCGTATATATATATATATTATTTTATATTTGGTTAGCTTCCGCCCGAATTGTTCATTCTGACGAAGGTCAAGCTTTTCACTCCACCTTAGACCTACAGTTTAACGTGGAATCCGAACCACGCCCCACCAGCAGCCCAGCGTCTTAACCACTAGGCCACCTAGGGTACCTATTTATCTACCAATACCAACCACTTTCTTTATTGTGTGGAATGATAAACAGCTGGGTTTTGCTGCGCGCCGGCTGTCACCGGGTCTCGAACCCGGGACCGATGGATTCGTAGTCAGCGACGCTAACCACTACACCACCGAGGCGCATATATATATATATATATATTATTTTAAAATCCAAATTTCTTTCGAGTGATCTCACTTAGTGTCTATATATTAAAAGAAATATTTTCAATCTTAGGGAAAATTTCGTATAGAATTCTAATTCGTTTTTTCTTCTTTTCAAAAGATTATAGGATGAAAGAGCCCCTGATGTTTATCTATTTATGTTCTGTGGAAACCACATTAAATTAGCAGCAAACTACAATTTATATATTGGTTGTGCATTGCGTAACTTTTTCATATAAATATATATTTTATATTACTGTTCGATATCTTCTTGAAACTTATTTAAATTTTTCTCGGGCTACGTCGTGGCCAATGACGTAACACCGCTTCACGTCGATCAGCGAAGTTAAACGACATTGGGGTCTGAGTAGTAGATGGATGGGAGACCGTCCTCCGCGTTCAGATTATGTAGCAACCCGTGGTTCGAATCCCACGTAAAGCCGTAGGTCACCTCCGTCATATGACCTTAGATGTTGCGAAGAAGGTTAAACAATCTCATCATTACTTACTTATTTAAATTCTAGAAGCTTTAAACGGTTTTCTTTTCGTCCAATACCTGACTTGATTTGAAGACACATTCTTTCACTGACTTCAATTCAGATTTGTAGACCAAAAGAACGCGGCAACTTGAGTTTATGACGTCAAATATAAATAAAACTCAGTTATGTCCACTTTTGGCCAGCCCTACTTCGTAATTCAAGGGCTAAAGGCTTAGCCATTCGTCTGGACACACAACACAGGGCAGCAGGGCCCTAACTTCAGGATTCTCATGCTCGACACAGCAACGATAGCCTTCGCTAATATAGTCCCAAAATTACAATGATTGAAGACCATTTCTTTACTTAGGGCTTATAAATGCGTAGATTTAATCTACCATAGCCTTCCAACATCAATAAAATATATTTCTTTTATATATGGGCCTAAATAATGCAATTATACTTTTGATTTTTCAGACGACAAATTGTTTGTTTACACAAAGTAATTCGAGTACTCTCTAGCCATTTCCGCCCGCTCCGGAGCTGGTTTGGCAAAATTCAAGTAAAGTTTGTTTTGAGGAAAAGAACTTGGCAACCTGAATTGACCTGACTTCAAGTCAGATGAAGGAAATGAAAGCGGATATATATATATATATATATATATATATATATATATATATATATATATATATATATATATATATATGCTGTTTAGCTCGTAATATTTATTCCTAAATATGTAAAATGTATATCCTACACTAAACGAACACATAATTCTAATTTGCATTAAGCCGGAATTTTTTTTGGGGGGGGTGTTAATTTATGAATGCGTGTATTTGAAACAATACCAATTTGTACCGATCGTCCATAAAGGGTTAATGAACTAAAATTTAAGGAATTCACTCGTAATAAACCTTTCAGACTTATCACCATCATACAAAAAAATTTTAAAATGCGAGTTAGTGTTTTCATCCATGTATTGTCGTTTTCCAAAAGACGTATCGTGAAATTCCATATTTCTCACCAACAAATATTAGTAAATTAGGTGTGTTTCTTCACCCCCTACTCAGTTGTTGTTGTCTCTATACGGAGGTCTTGTCCCTCCTTATATGGAGTACGCTTCTCCACACACAACTCTACTTGACCAGGTGGATTCAAAGGCTTTTCGTTTCATCATTTCCCCGCCTTTTACTGACTGTCTTCAATCTCTCTCTCTCTTCGCCGCAATGTTGCCTCACTCTCTTTACTGTCGCTATTATAACGAACTGCTCTTCTGAACTCTCAAACTGCATATGCCTCCTTCTTTAAGGAGAGCAAGCAGTACCACACTTTTGACACATTCTCATTCCTTTTCTGTCCAACTCTCTAACGTAACGTAAGGGTTAATCGCTATTTTCAATCTTTCATCTAATCAATCGGTCAACTCTGGAACAATCTTTATCAATCCACCTTTCCCAACTGTCTATGACCTCCAATCTTTCAAACGCAGTGTGTCTAGCCATCTCGAAAACCCTGGACCTTAATTTTGGGGGAGCGTTTTTGCAGACGTCCGCCACTGGCCCCTCCTTCCTGCATAAAAAAAATGGAAGTGTCACGACAGGTCTTTTTTAATTGATCGTACATGACGTAATACAAAATAATGTTAAGACTGTATTCTGTTTTATTCAGTCGTTTCTTCCCTCTGAGCAAGATAACAGAATTTTCATCGAGTGCAGTAGGTCTTTGAACATATGAATCTCCTTTTGTTAAAAGGAAGTTTTTGTAGCAAAAGAAAATAAATCAGGAAACTTAGAACAACCTTTTAAATATCAGGCTTGTCTACAGTAGTAATGTATCGGCTACTAAAAGTACATAAGCAGAATTGCCCAGGTAGACCAGTAATGTCTGCCCTAACCACCAACAACTAAACACTTTTTCATGTTAATTTATTCTCAATTATTTCTAACAAATACATACTTGAAAATGCTTTTGAATTCTCATAAATTGTTACATGCAGGTAGCCTTAACGGTCATTTCGGGTGATAATGTAACTATAACCAGTTTTAAAAGAAAAAATGACGCGTAGCTCCTCTTCAATAACAAAGTTTATTACAAACGCCTTCTCTAACAGCTGGATCCCCTTTAGTTGCATCCTATATAACAACTTCCAAAATGCCCAGGAAGTCATTTAGCTACAAAATTGCTCCACTGAATGTTAAAACGAAATTGTATGCAATATACAGTATGTTGAAAACACATTTCCCTTTAATAAGAAAAGTAAACCATTGGTTGTTGATCCGTTTAATGTCCTTCGTCTAAATTGTAACACTGGAACGGACGGTAATGCACCAACCGGAAAAAAAATAAGTTCCCTTTAAAAGAACTGCGTTCAGTCAAATTAATTACGTGCAGTGCAGTCGGCTTATTACCGCATTCCATCCCCGTTTATCAGACCAGCTTCATTAGATTTATGTTAAAGAGCCAATATCTAAACATCAGATTCACGAGAGAACAAGAAAACGACATACACATTCTCTTTTTCAGATACATCAGCTACTAGAAACAATATTCTTTACGAAACAGCAGTATAAAGTAATCCAATTGAAACAGAGTTAGAAAAAAATGTTCACAGCCATACCCCTCCACTACTTAAAATTAACTTGTTCAAGATATTTACGGAACATACAATTTAACGACATTCGACGAGTCATTCCAGTAGTATGATCGAAAAATGGGAGAGTGCAGGAATGGTGCAATGCAATGTTAATCAATGTTGCAAGAGGTTATGCAACAAAGGAGGAAGGACAATGTTGCATGGGGTTATGCAATGAAGTGGAGAGGGTTATGCAATGAAGGGGGTTATGCAATAATGGGGGGAAGGGGTTATGCAACAAATCAATGATGCAATGAAGGGGGGAGATTTGGGGGGGAGGGAGGATGACCTTCTCCCAAAGGGGTAACCTTAACCTAAGAGAGGGACCGAGCGCCCGCTGTCTTATAAGGTGTAAATCAGCCAGTTGGCTTAGAAGGCTTAACGTGGCTTAGAAGGCGTAAATGCTTGTTCAGGTGTACATTATTAGGGTTGAGTTGCCAGATTGCGCTATTTATTTAATTAAAGCATATATTCTTGACAGTTGGCTTAGAAATCCGCCAGTTGGCTTAACCCGCCAGTTGACTTAGAAGACTTAGAAGGCAGGTGTATGTGTATATATTAATTATCTCTTCAGCTGCCAGATTGCGCTATTCAGATATTCTTGACAGTTGGGTTAGAAATCCGTCAGTCGGTTTAGAAGGCGTAACCAGCCATTTGGTATACATATAATTAAATAATAATATCGTTTATATATACAACCAAAAGAATTAAATAAAACACCATTACATCATTCTGTTTATTTAGACGAATTATTGGAATCAACTTCACGAAATATATAGAAAATAAATACACATTCCTAAACAAACGAGGAATATATGCAATAAAAATAATAATAATAAAAGAAATACGAACGAGGACTATATATATAATCCAAAAATAAATAAAAAATAATATAATACAAAACGATGTAGCATAACCATCAATATAGCAGTACAGGATATATATATATATATATATGCATACACAATTACATTAAATAATTAAATATATTGAAAATAAATATACATCAAAATACATTCACTTTGTTCTACTGCGCTTAACTAAAACACAACGCGCACGTAATCGAGTCTACAGTCACATCATTATTGCTTTGCACTACGCAGTAAATACGATTTAACCTTATTTCACCGCTCAATTTATAGGGATACCTATACTCGATGTAAATGGCCTTCATCTCGTTCAATACTATTTTTGTGCCCACTTTACATTCGGTTGGCAAGTTATCTTTAAACACGGCTAGAATACATTCAAAAGCACGCACAAAGAGGTCATCGTTAGCCACAACATCATTATTAAATACAAGTTATAAACACTCCTTTCCAATCGAGGGTTTATCTTACCGACCCGAGCTTTTCAATCGTGAACTCTTCTTCACACTGTATAGCGGCAGTTAATAAGTTGTCCCAAAAACTAAGATAAGTCGGAAACTGGTTTTCCTGAGGTGAGGATACTTTGTCTCTGGTACTTGCTTCCATGCGGGTTTAAATTTTTATGGTTAGTTTCATGATGACGCTTTAAGTTACTGGCTTTAAAGTGATTGAGTGCCACGTGGCAGATAAGACACACAGGTTTCCCACTCTTAACAGTAAAGGGAAAGCTCTCTCCCACTCCTGTTTAAAAACTCTATTTTCTTCATATTTCCGTTTCTTACACTTTGTCTGCTCAGTCATTTTAAACAACTAAGGGGTTGTATAACTTTCACTTGTATAGCTGAGAAAAATAGCCACTATTTGATCTAAGAAGCCAATTTTAAAACACACTCACTCGTTACTACACGCGGCCTGCAGGGTAGCTCGAGGGGTACTGGACACTGGTGAGTGGCGATTGGTGTTAATTACGTAATTATCCCGCTTAGTGCCTGTCACGCAAAATAAATTTTATTGTCAATTAAATTTTTCCTTGTTTTTTTTCATATTTTTTTAATTATGTGAAAAAAAAATTATATTTGTATTATGAATTTTGTCTTTTATGATAAATACAATAAAAAACAAAATTGTATCGCGAGCCGCAATTAATAATATAATTAACCACCTCGAGAGCCGCATGCGGCTCTCGAGCCGGGGTTTGGCCGCCATTGGCCATCAACCCAAAAAACACGACCATTTACCTTAATGGGTACTTCCCCCGTGTTGCGGGCATGCTTTATGTATACACCTGTCTGCTGCTGTATGTGTATGAGCCAATAAATATCCTTGTGCCCATAACTGTAGGGATTGTTTCTGTGAATGACGGCTAAGGTGTCTTTAGGCATGAAGTTATTCTTGAACGCCGAAAAACATAATGAGGCGATGGTGTTGGCGACTTGTAATGGATCGTATTTGAAACGGTCTATATACATCCTTCTAAAGGCCTGGAAACATACTCTAAGCACGCGCACATCATTCACGCAATAGCGCTCACATTCATCAGCTATATTATAAGGATTAGGTTCATTAAAACTGCTGTAGTACCGGTCAAAATCTTCGCGTTCATCTGTACTCATACATTCATAGTTAAAGTAATGTTTGAGTGGAGGTGGTCCTACGTAATTTAAAGTTTCGCTAGTGAGGAATGTGTAGGGGAAATATCCTTTTGAAACTTCAGCGGCTATGCCCATCACCTTGGGTAGCTTTGCTAATTTACAAGGTGTGAATAATAAAGTGTCTTTAAACTGCACATTACCCCTTATTTGCATCTGTATAAGTTTGTTTCCTCTTTTCAAGGGGTCACCTGTAAATATCTCAGATGACTTGTGCTCAAGCAGCTCCTTATAAAGAAACTGTGCATCAAATTTTGCCCCGTTATGGACAAGAACATACACAGTTCTTTTTTTGAACTTGTCCGCTAACTTGACAATATAGGATACAAAGAGTTTCACATGGCTATCGTGGGCAATCGTTTTAAAAACGTTTGTTCGTTTACCACATTTGTGACACTCATCACACTCGATCTCCATACACTCATCACAGATAGTCTGGCTTACAAGTAAATGTGGAATAACCTCTTTGGTTTCAGCGTTCGTGTATGTTTCTATATCGTAGTACACAGTTATACAAGGGCTATTTTTAGGCTTAACGTCTTTCATATAATATACATGCTTTACTCCAACCGCCTTATATTTCTCATAGCATGTAGAACAGTGAATTTCATCACATTTATGCATGAATTTTCCCCAATATCCATCTGTGAAACATACCACATTCACAGATTCTCATTTTCCTGCACGCGCCAATTGACTTATGGGGCTCAAAACAATTATTGAAAAATGTTCTTCTACACAAAATCACAATCCCTCTTTTTAGCTTCAACTACACGGCTTTCATATTTGGAGCTTTTACACTGCTCACATACCATGTGGCAATCTTTACAATGCTTCACTATATCATTCGCAAACTCGATACACTCCTAACACAAATCTTGATGCCGTCCATATTTTCGACTTTTATCATAACTCGCGTAAAGGTCCCTTATATTACGGATGGGGAGATACGTTCTGCGTGACAGCCCTAAAATAAGTATGGGTCTTGTACGATCTCTCACACAGCTTTTAAAAACATACACAGTCCTACGACGATCATCCATTCCAAATACAACTATACGAACATTCATTTCCTGTTCTACCCTTCTCAGCTCCTCAGGACCCATATTACAGTCAAACTCAAGTTTACAGTTTGCAGCTAGTTTACTGGCATGCTCCACTACCGTAGGCAACCAAATTTTTTGAGTCCGTGTATTTGGTACAGTAAACATACGAGCTAAGACTACTGCTATAAAGCCGCAACCACAATCGACGTTTATTTGCCGTCTATAAATAGCCTGAGAATTGAAGTTAAGAGTATAAGGTGTGGCACTATGACCCACAATACGGAATACACGGTTAATATTTACCGTGAAGTTGTCCATATTGAAGGCTATACTACTTTGAGAGGCCTGCATTATACGGCATAATATATACTCTACATCTACAGCTGCCAAGCGTCTGAATGGTATTACGACCCAAAAATCATCTACATCTCCGTCATCTGACCCGAACCCGAAGGACAGCCGCGTTCTGACTTCACGTTCGTCGCGGTTCTGAAGGGCAACTTTACAATACATTCAACTATGCGCCGTAGTCCGTGTTCAACACCATTGCTCTACATGGATCTAGGATCAACCCTGACTATATACCGATTTCTAGTCAAGGCTGGGGTCGGGGTAGCGGTGCGCACCAACTCGAATGTTATACCCTCCTCTACAGAACGAGAAGCTGCTGCAGCTGTGGAGAATGTACCTGGAATTGAACAGGAATAAGGGGGTATATTTTTATTTGAGCAAGGTACTATTGTGGGGGTTGTATCGTAAGACGTAGAGGGTTGGGGCTCTATTACTGATGGTCTAACACCGGCGCAATCCTGGCACGCTTTATACCTGACGTAGAGGGCTCTTCATCATACCTCCGCTTTGAATTGTCGCGTGCTACAGATATCGCTGGTGTGGACTCGGCAGTGGGGTTGGAGTCTGTGATCACAACTATACTCTCGTCGGGGTCATCTGTAATATCGATGATGGGGTGCTGTATCTCATCGTCATTCACGGTTCTGTGGGAGAAGAGGAAAACAAGAGTGTAGAATATAAGGATCATCACTTAAATATTTATTATATTTTGTAAATGACCCACTTAAGAGTGTGACGTGTTAGAAATAGATTCTATAGAAAAATTCAGGTTCACGAGCCCATCCACATGTATTATATCTGGCCCTACAGGATGTGGTAAAACTGTGTTTATGCTTAAATTCATTAAAGAAAAGGGAGAGATGTTCTCAAAATTTGTGCATAAAGTTATATGGTGCTATTCGACGTATCAATCAGTGTTCAACGAGTACCAAGATGATATTTTGTTCCACAAAGGTGTATATGACGTTAATTCGTTAAAGGGAAATGAACATACAGTCATTGTTATTGACGATTGACGATTGGAGATGGATAAAACGTTTGCCGAGACATTTACAGTATTCTCCCACCATCTGAACATAAGCGTGTTCTTCATCAATCATAATCTATTTCTCAAAAATAGATACAAGCGCGATGTGTCGTTAAATACATAATATCTAGTCTTATTCGCGCAACGTAGAGATGTATCACAAATTGAGGTATTAGCCAATCAAATGTTCCCGAATCAGCGTAAGGAGTTTTTGGAAGTTTATAAAGAAGCTACAAGCCAGCGTTACGGATATTTGCTTTGAGACCTTCATCCTCGAAACACGTTTAGGGTGCTTCTAAGAACGAATATATTTCCAAACGAGCCTGAAACGGTGTATATTCCAGAATGACAAAGAGGCTAAAGAAATACCATGATTAAAAATCTATCATCGACTGCCCCGGGCAATGCAACAGATGTTTGCTAAAAATATCGACTCCGACTTTTTAAAATACGTCTGTGAAATCTGTCTTAACGTTATAAATTGCAATGTATCAATGAAACCCCCTCAGAAGGCTCGCCTACTGCCGTTACAAGAACATAATACGCGCACTCGCTCGTAAAAGTCAAACTGTGGGGAAAACGAATTATTTTACAAAGAGGAGGGTCATTCCTCCCTATCTTTTTTCAATTTTGCGTCCTTTACTGACTAGATTAATATAATGAAGAAAGTGGTAGTGATTCCACACGAGGTGTATGTTTCACTGCAAAGTTAAAAGAATACAGACACAGTTCTAGAACCCCGTAAAAGCAGGCTTAAAAGAATGGAAAGCGAATTGTTACCCCTATTAAACAGTGAAAAAACACCTGATGAGAAAAGAATCTTATACCAAGAAGCTCTGCCGAAATTTCTTCACAGCTACGAAAATTATAAGAATCCGACAGAGATTCCCGTGGTTATTAGGCACAGCACGGACAACGATGGACATGGTGACATAAGGCCTGTGTCCGACGATACAGCTGACCAACCAAAGATTAACGGGTCGGCCACACAACATATCGAGCATGTATCAAAAAGCACCCTCCCACATACATTGAGGAATAAAGGCTTAAGTCTTTATAATCTATTGAATGAGGATCCCAACATACAATGGACCAATACAGGTGAGATCATTGTGGAAGAGGCAAAGATTAACGGGTCGGCCACACAACATATCGAGCATGTATCAAAAAGCACCCTCCCACATACATTGAGGAATAAAGGCTTAAGTCTTTATAATCTATTGAATGAGGATCCCAACATACAATGGACCAATACAGGTGAGATCATTGTGGAAGGAGCAAAGGTTCAGGGATCGAATATCGTAGACATCGTCCATGATCTGGTGAGAAAGTGGGATAGGCCCTCACCATCAGTGTGGAAGCATATTAAAGCAAGACTACAACAAATAAATGTCCCCAAAACAATGATAGGAAATCTGAACAGGTTAAAAGACTTGGAATATGCATCACACGTGACGCAATTCAAACCGCCATCACCCCCGGCGGTAACACCTCTGAAGAGGAGAAAGAAGATGTTAAACGATGATCAGCCCTACCTACGTGCCTCTAAAATACGCAAATGGATAACATATAAGAAGACGCTATTATGATATTTCTAGCCCAGCCTCCTATGGAGGCGTAGATAGACTGTACAGAAGTGTTTACAATGATGGAGTATGGAAAAAAGATGTTGAGAGTTTTTTGCGGGAGCAGGACGCTTATACACTTCATAAACCTGTGAGAAAAAGGTTTAAAATAGCCAAGACAACAGCTGCTTCGACTGACTCTATTTGGCAAGCAGATTTAACAGACATGCAAAGATATTCAGAGTATAACGATGGTTACCGCTACATCCTATTCATAATAAATGTATTCTCTAGATATCTGTGGCTAATTCCTCTGAAAAATAAATCGCCTGAAACGGTTGCTAAAGCCACCAAAACGTTGATGTTGAAAGAAATCAGGGTTCCTGGCTATTTTTGTAAGGATATGGGGAAAGAATTTATAGGCCGAGCTTTTCAGAACATGTTGACAGAATTTAATATCAGTTACTACACTACCAATTCTATACATAAGGCATCTTTAGCTGAAAGAGTTCAACGTCCCATAAAGGAACGCATGCACCGCTATTTTACACATAAAAACACATACAGATTTCTAGACATTCTGGAATCATTGGCCTCATCATACAACCGCTCACACCATCGCACGATTGGGACAACACCTAACGAGATTTTAGAAAGAAGTGCGCGCACAGAACCTAATGTGAGAAGAGATGGAACACCACCACCACTCTGCACGTTTCAAAATCAATAATTATGTAAGGCTGTCGCGTTTGGGAAATAAATTCGCGAAGGGATTTGAGCAAGGATGGACACGTGAGATTTTTAAAGTTAGGGCTATGAAATCTAAAGACGAGATAATGTATTACGTAGAAGATTTGAATGGGGAAGAAATCGCAGAAGGCTTTTACCGCGAATAGTTGCAGAAAGTGACATTTAATTTAAGAAAAAATGTTTAAAATTTTAAAAATTTTAGGAAGCAAAGGTTCAGGAAAGAGAAAAATGTACCTGGTGAAATGGCAGGATAACCAGAAAGCTACAACACCTATATAAAAGCTGCTGCAATAATGAAGCTTCAATAGTATGCAACATGGCGCCAAACCACTTCTACGTCACACTCCCGTCCTCCTCGTCCCTGTCTGTACACCTTAACAACACACTAGCTAACTTTGTAACAAAACTCCACGGACCCATTGAATTGGGTCGTGATACGTATGAGGTGGGTATATGCGAAATTCAGCTGAATATCCTTTTTTTAAGTATTGATTATAAAGAACCCGTTTTTACGATTCTTAGAGACAGTAATGAGTGTGAAAAAGCCGGGGTAACTCGGGATGAAACCATGCGTACCGCCCTGACTGACGATGCACGGTATTACAGTACAGAAGTAACACTAGGACCGGGTCACTATGGTGCAGTCGAGGATGTTGTGAGAGACTTAAACGTAAGTTTAAAAAGCTCAAATCTTACGGGCGATTTAGTATACGAAATCGTAAACAATGATCCCCATGATATACTGTGGCCCTAAAATCGCAGGCTAACCGAAATATTAAAGACCAAAGAGTGTTCAAAATTATGACCGATGGACGATATCGATCAGTCATCGAAAGAGATACATTTCACGAAGCACAAACGACTTGTCCAGCCTAATGTATTAGTTGAAATTGGAAAAAATGGTTGATGGCTATAAACCCCCAGACATGTGCTATATTTACAACAATATAGTGGAGTACCAGTTTGTTGGGGATACCCAGGCACGCCTGCTGCGCATAGCACACATCCCCAACCATAGAGGAAGGAGTTTGAGTATTACATATGACAGGCCCCATTATGTGAATGTCGCAGCTAATCTAATAACCAAAATCTCAATATATATAAGAACCATTGAGGGAAAAAATTTCCCATTCGGTAATGGGAGGTTAACAGTGAAGCTTCACTTTCGACGCACTGAGTTATAATGGACAGAGAACCTTTCAGTCTCTCGAGGTATGAGATACCAGCGTGGTAGTGGACTTGGATCCATTTTTCACCATACTACGTACGGCTGTCCCCTTGCCAGATACCTCGGGAAGAAAGCGCTACAATCAGGTCTTAACCCTGCAGAAGACATATTGGCTGGGGCTAAACCTAAAGAAGCTCTAAAAAGACACTTAAAACGTACACGGGACGAAATCATCAAAGATGCAAAGAGAAAAATGTGTGGTGGTGGTGGGAAGAAGAAGAGGGCTGTCCGAAAGAAGGGGTTACCACCACGTGGCATTGAACGAAAAAGGACATCGAAGAAGTGTTCTAAGCGAATGAAACCTATGGTTGACCATTTTTTTGATTGATATAAGCTAAGGACATTGATCTCATGAATCAGTTTGTTTACTACTTGTCGCGAGAGGAGACTATTTCTAACTCGTCATGGCACGCTTCATCCATCCGTGTAGTTTACAATGTTGTAAATCGGAGCTGTCCCTCTTTGACATGCCTCCAACTCAAGTGTCTATTGAACACAGCGATTTTATTACAATTAACCCTTTAAACACAATTAGTTCCCCGAGTGCCCCTATAGAATTCGTGATACCTAGCTCAGGCCCTTACTTTTTTGACCCAGGCTGCGTGCACATGTACGCTAAACTAGGTATAGCTCATTATAATGGAACGGACTGCGGTGACAAATATGCTGTATATCCTGAAACAAACTTTCTGCACTCCTTATTCAACCAGTGTGACGTATATTTAAATCAGGTCAACATATCGGCAGGAACGAGGTACTACCACCTACGATCCTATCTGGAAAATGTGCTGAACTTTTTCAAAGAAGCGAAGGATACATTTTTAAGTGCCGAGGGCTATTATCAAGCTAAAGACGAAAGTAGTATAAAGGACAAATTTAAAATTCTAAAAGAAGATATACGAGTGTTTTGGACACCTGCATACAGACTTCACATTCCAGGAGAAGTTGCTTGCGAATGGGGTGGATATGAAAATAAAGCTCACCCGCACAAATCCTGAGATCTGTCTAAATCTGGGAACTGATCAAGAAGAGGGAACAAAACCCGTTGTGATTCACATTATGGAGACATACATCCACGTACGGCGAGTGAAACTGAGTTCACCTAAACAAATAGAAATTGAGAAAAATTTACTACACGCCACAGTAAAATACCCAATTAACAGAACACAGATCAAACTATACACGGTGCCAGCAGGGTTGGCCTCGAAACAGATAGAAAACATCGCCCTGGGAAATCTACCAAAAAGGATATTAGTTGGAATGCAGGACCATGCTTCGGTGAATGGAAAATATAAAAAGTGCCTTTAAATTCGAGAATTTCAGCCTTAATTCGATTTCCATCATCATTGCAAGAAGTAAAAAAATAAAAAGTGTACAAATATAGTAACAGATTTTATACCAAAATATTTGTACAGTCCTATGATAATAATTTAAAGTTAAAATTATATAAAATGTATGGAGGTAAGAACTGTAGTCGTCGAAAGTAGGTTTTGTACTGATTGATTGATTGATTATGTTTAATGGTGCACCAATCCAGTGTGTTATTAACCCCAGGATCTTGTACTAAGGATGTATAGGGATTTGAGGGTGCTGAGGTCGTTTGATTGGTATGCTGAATTGATAATTTTGAAATTGGTGGGAGCAGTGGGTGATTGTGGAGGTGTCAAGATCTCTTATTGATGATTTCGTTGGGTAGAAATGACACGATGTTCGTCCACTCTTGTTTGATGTTGGCGAATGGTGCTACCAATATAGCTCGTATTGCAGTGAGTACCAATGAAACAGCAGATATTGATGAACAAGGGGCTGGTTTTTTTTTGTTTATGGTTGAGATACGAGTTAATACTATTATTATTGGTGGCTACAAATTGATGATGACTAAATTGAGGGTAAAGTGGGTTGAGTAGGTGGCGAAGTTCTGATTGTATTTTCTAACTAATATAGTCGTAGTAGGGCGAAGAAAAGTAATGTATATCATTTTTAACAGTGGGGCCTTTAAGGGGGGGCTGATAAATGTTGTTGAGAAAATTTCTAGTTAGAGAATGTAGTAAATGTTTTGGGAAAGAATTGTTAATGCAGAAACTGTGAACGAATTCTATTTCGTAGTGGAAGGATAAGTCGGAGCAACAAATTTGATAAGTACGATAGATTAAGATTTTAATGCTGTTAATTTTATATAGTAAGGGGGTGTGATTTAAGTAGTTTTTGTCTAGGTCTGTATATGTAGGTTTTCGATAATGGAAGTGCTGAATTTATTATTTTGTTTTGTTATTGTTATATCTAAAAAGGGTAAGGTGTTGTTAGGTTCGTATTTGATGATTTGATGCTGGGAATTGAGATAGTTAATAAAAAGGGGGTCGTGGTTAGCAGTGTGAAAGAGTAGAAAGGTGTCATCGACATATCTTTTATATAAGTGTGTTTGTAATGGGTGGGGTAATGGAGTAGCCATTATTTTCCTGATAACAGAGAATGATGTTAGCTAGTGTGGCTCTTAGGGTGATCCCCTGGCTATTGAGTAGGTTTGTTGGTAAAGTTGAAAAGAAGTAGGTGTCTGAAGTGGCAAGGGTTAGCAGTTTGGTAAATTCTTGATTCGTTAGGCTGAGGTCTGTTTCTGATTATGGAAAATAAATTGTTGTTGCAGATGTCGATGGCTTCTCTAATTGGCACGTTGTTGTAAAGGAATACTCTGTCAAAGCTGTGCATATGGAGATTGTTTGAATTGTTCAACGTCAGTATTTCTTTCACGAATTCGTAGGAAATGGGGACGGAATATTGATTCTGCATTAGGGTTTAGGGTGGATTTGGGGGAATTAGGAATTTTGCTAGGTGGAAATTATGGGTGATGTAGGCAAAAAAGATAGGCCTAATGAGTAAATTTGGTATGTGTATTTTAGGGTGGCCATAAAGAGTGTCTGGAGAGGTGACGATAGAGTGTATTTGGTCGTAATCATCCTCCGAAATTTTATTTTGATCATATAAATTTTGAGGAAACGGTTGATTTTGTCTTCAAGTTTAGGGAAAGTGCTAGAGGTTTGTCATTAATCTTTTTGAATTTGACGGAGTCGTTGAGGGCTTTATTCAACTTATTATCATCATCTGATTTGTTAAGAAGAATGGTATCTTTGCTTTTGTCAGGACGTGAAATTATGATGGAGTCATTCCCTGAATGATTCTTTTAGGCAAGCGATATCTTACTATTGATTAGGGGAAAAAAACTTTATGAGTTTTAAATTTATAAAAGTGTTTATGGGTGACGTAGGCAGAAAGGCGAGGTCTATTGGGAAAATTTGGTATCGTCAGCTATTAGGATTCGTTTTAAACTATGAAAAAGTTTTTCAAATGATAAAAAGTGTTTAACCCTTAACTGGTATGGTGGTATGGACCCGCACCATACCACTTATGTAACTAAACCGCTCCATACCAGTTAAGGGCTAAAATAATTTATCTTAAAGTTTGGTAGCTTAAAATATAGGCCCAAAGAGAGAAGTCGTCTTTCGTCGTTGATCAAATTCTCTTAGAAAATTGTTTGATCAGGGTTAAGAGTTTGAAGGTTCGATTTCAGGCCCTCTTGATTTAATTTTCTATTATGCCTTACCTGAATCTGTATGCGTTAGTTATTGGCGTCTTTAACAATTTGATTTTAAACATTAAATAGATTATAAAAACTTGCAGATTCTTTTAGATGAGTTAAAAAGAGAATATATTTATTGATGAGTTTTTAATATTGTTATACTTAACGTATATATATATATATATATATATATATATATATGTGTGTATAGCATGCCATTATTATGTACATATATGGTGATTGTAAAGAAGTCTTTTTATTGCCGTTTGTACAGAAGCTGACAACTGAAAATACAGTCCCAGTGGTCGACTGGATATATAACCTGTACGTTTCTTTGCTTCGAGGTAAGAGTTGATTATTGCATAGCTAATACGTGGTTAAATAAATCAATCTTTATCGACGATGCGAAATGTAGTTGTATTGAAGTTGTTAGTCCCTTGACCAAGTATTTTACAGATGGGGCTGATAATACGGAAAGAATCACACAAATAACAGAGTTACTACCGAAAAATATCTCTAGTCGTTTTCTTTAACTGTTGTGTCAGCTTGTAATTTAAGGTATACTTGCTTATTTACTTCAATGTTTTGTATGAAAACTGAAGATGAATAAGTTTTATTGGTAGACTGTTATCCAAGTGCCTAATATTAATAATACAACTACAAATTACATACTAAGGATAGAAATATATAAAATAATGAGAAATAATACAGCACTTTCGCAGTTGTGTGAAGCTACAACCAGCCGTTTTCATATCATAAATTCCATAGCTTAGAAGACGTATGGTAGGATTGCTAATAGCTTGGATAATCGGGGTGGTTGATTTTTTAATTCGTTGCATTAGACTGTATATAGACACACAGATCAGTTGAGTGGGACCTTTTAATACCAAACTCAATTAGTTCATGAGTTATCATTTAAGTGGCGTAGTTATAAGAACTTCTCTCAGGGGCGCATTTACAGTGTGCGGGGCCTTGGGCAAACTATTTCTCGGGATGTATTATTTTAGTGTGTTAATGAATGACAATATTTTGTAATGCACATAACATATATTTTTTTAACACAACAAAACACAAGCGGAAGCCATTCGGCTTATTAATGTGATATTAAAGACTATAACTTAACTATGTACACATACAGTGTATACAGCTACACTAGTAGGCTACACAGGTGTAATGCACTTAATAAACATCTACACAGTTATTGTAATGCACTTAATAAACAGCTACACAGTTGTAATGCACTTAATAAACAGCTAAAATGTACAGCTTACTGTACTGTAGATAGAGTGTAGATTTGTAATAAATATTACATAGGACGCTTCCTGGCTTTTTGTTTAGAAAACTGCGTGGTTGTGTCCTCGAAACTCACCGACTGCAACACCTAATGCTTTATATTCAACAGCGCCATGGACGAAAAGCGCTCCTGGTAAATGGTAAATATGTGACGTTTAATTTTTTCAATTGAAATTTGCGGGGCCCATCGGGCGCGGGGCGTTGGACATTTGCCCGGTGCGCTACCCACTAAATGCTGCCCTGACTTCTCTACTATTTCCGAGAAACGTGAGGCGATGTAAATAACAGAAAACTACATGGGAGAAATATACGTCTATGAAGGAAAATATCGATATTTGAATTTACGAAATATAAATTGCATGTATTCGCGTTTATCCTAGCCTTTTGAAAATGGCTGATATATATTTGTTGTTCATGATGATTGTTATCACGTTACTATACGCATGGAATGAAATATGTCAGTCTCCCCTTAAATTAGATAAAATTAAATTAAAATTAATTTATTTAATAGTTTCTAGATCTATTTCGTAATACAAAATATTAGAACAAGGCAAAATTTGTTTATGAGTTGAATGTATTTATTCTAATTCTAAAAGATGACATTATGGACGGCGTAAATTAAATCTTTGGTGTTTGTCTTATGCTACAGTTCTTATACATAAAATATATACACATACATTTGAGCAGAAGGCTGGTGTTCAAGAAATGGATCTTCTGCTCAAACGCTGGAAAGCGTTTGTTTGCTTGTTTTTGCATGTTTGTTCTTGTTTGTCTCATGAAAGATCCCACATTAGGATTTTTACTCGAGAAGGAAGGCGAGGATGAATCTTTTTTCTTTTTTTTTGTTGAAGGAAGGTGAAGACGAATCTTTTTTTTTTCTTTTTAAATTTAATTAAAAAATTTTTTTTTTGAAAGACCATGAAAGACACCTTATAAAGGAGGGACCGTAATGAAGGACGGTGAAGGATCCTCATGAAGGACGGTGAGGGGGGAAATTTTCAAATTGATCCATGTCTGTCTCCCCAAATGTGGGCATACTACTTACGTTGTCTGTATAAGTTTCAAATGTGCATGCTGCTTAGCGTACTACATTGTCAAATCGGAGCGATCTTAAATGCATATTCTTTAGAACCTTTTACCTATTACCTTTTTCACATTGAGTGACTTGTTCAAGAACTTCAGTTATCACAATACTGTAAATACTAGTTTATGTTCGTACTTCACACGAAAATTTACGAGAATTCTTGAATCAATGGAAAAAGGGTTCCCATTTTGCAATAAAATTCTACACATAAATGTTATTGTCATAAGTAAATACTGTGAGAGAAAATAATTGACTTGGTACTTTTGTCCAGAATTCTGTGAACCGCGGAGGCGGGTCTCATCCCATTCGGAATATGAGAATACGAAAGTTCCAGCAAAAATAGATATAAAAACAGTATATATAAAAGCAGTGGCGGACCTAGGAATTTTCAAAGGGGGGGAGGGAGCGGACCACTATAGGGGCGCCGTCGGATCCAAAGCTCCTTATACTTTTACAATACCAGTGCTAAGCCATAAAACACATTGCTTTACATCGGATTGGTCATGCGTTATTCAGGCTGATTTTGAAAAACTTATAACGATGATCCTTTGCTTTCGGTTTTAATTGCTACTTATTTGCCCAAAGTTTAAAATTATTGCCATTAGTATATGTTACTTTAATTTTTAAAACCTCATCAGTCACTACCCGGATATTCCGAAAGGAGCAAAATGAAATATGGGAATGCGAGATGAACTTATAAGACAGATACTCCCACGTAAAATTGCAGAGGATCACCTCCCACCATTATCTACGAAAGTAGACAAAAGCAAAACAACCTATGAAGACGGCATATCAAACACGTAGGAACTATATGAAACAAAACTAATAAGCATAAAATTATTTGTATTGAATATGAAGATGAAATAGTGAACGTGTAATTGACGGAAAACAGAATAGTTAGACATATGAAAAAGGGGAAAAAGGGTTATCAGATATTTAGTTATACACATCGCCGAGTTATTTTATGTCTCAAGTTTTATCACCAACCAATTAAATCAAGTGTTGAAATTTGGAAGAAACTAGTTTGCGTTGAGCATTAACAAACCTTTGAAAACATAATATTATTCACGGCCCATGGGGCTCCTTTCCTTTTGAAAGGGGCGCCAAAATAGGCACCAAGAGCTAAAAGGGGGGGTGCCCCCCTTAAATCCGCTACTGTATAAAAGTCTTAGTAAACACCGTTCTAGGCTTCCAGAAAATACACATGACATTTTTTATAAGGGTTTGTATGACTAGTAATAAATAAAGTAATAAATAAATAAAGTAATAAATAAATGAAGTAATAAAAAGTGATAAATAAAGTCGGTCTATGTGAACAGGGTATAAGAAACCTTCAAAGCCCTCCATCCAAACATATTCAACAATACAACCATCCATCCAACTACAACTTTGAGGGTTAACAACAACAACATCAACAACAGCCACATCAAAACAGAATTGTATACAAGAGTTCCTTTATACTCACGAGTTAAATCCTTTACTCAGAAAATTATTAAAATAAGTCTTATTTTTCTATCTGGTATCGTTACCTTCCGTCTCGATAAATAATCCTTGGCGATTAAAGGACGTTTAAAAGAAACAACCAGCCAAATCCCGCCTTCAGTAAACAACAAATCCGCATAAAACTGAAGCATAACGGAGACGAGTTTCGGTCGGTAGCTCTCCCTGAAGACCATACCCTTCCTGGCTGCTCCTCCGGCTTAGGTGAGAGACTCCAACTCCAAATAACGGAGTTCGTAAATGATGTACTCTGTTTACGCGAGTGCAAAATACATGGTGTGTGTGTAAATTTAGTAACGCGAGTGAAGAAACAAATCCGATTTGAACTGGTTTAAACTAGTTTCAACTTGTTTTTTAACTCGTAAAAACATTTTCAACACCACTGATAAACCTTACTATGGAATAGACAGTTGTTATAAAGTACACCTAATAAATATTACTCGTCCATGTTCACTCGCGTTAATATAATTCAAGTCGGATTTGTCTCTTCACTCGCGTTACTTTATTATATACACACCTGGTATTACACTATAAGTAGTACGGTGTATATATAAAACTAAATTAACCTGAAGTTAAATTTATTTTATGTCAAAGTAAATTCCTTTGTTGTATTATTTAACCTTAAAAGTCATTCATATTAAATACAAGTATTTGGTTTCATTTTTCAAAATTATATTTTAGAATTTTATTTTTTTATTTTTTTAGTTATTTAGTTTTCATTTTGCATTTCTCTAATAACGAAACATTATAAAATTTGGAAAATATAGCTTCCTTTTCTTTATATATATATATATATATATATGTTAAACACAGACCGTGCATGGAACAAGGAACTCTTCTGGGAAAATTAAATCGACTATAGTCCGAATAAGTAATGGTAAATGACAAATACCATAGTTTTTTTCCTTTTTCATGATTTTAGCCCGACGTGGGCAACGGGTCTCTCGCAAAGAGATCCCATAAATATAGCTTCCCTCACCAGCTATCTGCAAAGCAGACAGGATCCAGCTTTGGGACGTGGATCTAGGGTTTAAAGCAAGCCTAGATCCCTACACTCAGAACCTCTATATAAGTAAAAGACTCGTTGCATTCACGTCGTGTTGAATAAATCAAAGAAAAAGGGGGTAACTATTGTATTTTTAGCCAAAAAAAAACAAAACTTAAACCTCAAACCGGGACATTGAGCGTCCACTTTTCAAGGCACGAAACACGTCCGTTTAGTATACACAAACTCAGAATGGTTCCCTGAGAACATTATATGTTAAACACAGACCGTGCATGGAACAAGGAACTCTTCTGGGAAAATTAAATCCACTATAGTCCGAATAAGTAATGGTAAATGACAAATACCATAGTTTTTTTCCTTTTTCATGATTTTAGCCCGACGTGGGCAACGGGTCTCTCGCAAAGAGATCCCATAAATATAGCTTCCCTCACCAGCTATCTGCAAAGCAGACAGGATCCAGCTTTGGGACGTGGATCTAGGGTTTAAAGCAAGCCTAGATCCCTACACTCAGAACCTCTATATAAGTAAAAGACTCGTTGCATTCACGTCGTGTTGAATAAATCAAAGAAAAAGGGGGTAACTATTGTATTTTTAGCCAAAAAAAACAAAACTTAAACCTCAACCGGGACATTGAGCGTCCACTTTTCAAGGCACGAAACACGTCCGTTTAGTATACACAAACTCAGAATGGTTCCCTGAGAACATTATATGTTAAACACAGACCGTGCATGGAACAAGGAACTCTTCTGGGAAAATTAAATCCACTATAGTCCGAATAAATAATGGTAAATGACAAATACCATAGTTTTTTTTCCTTTTTCATGATTTTAGCCCGACGTGGGCAACGGGTCTCTCGCAAAGAGATCCCATAAATATAGCTTCCCTCACCAGCTATCTGCAAAGCAGACAGGATCCAGCTTTGGGACGTGGATCTAGGGTTTAAAGCAAGCCTAGATCCCTACACTCAGAACCTCTATATAAGTAAAAGACTCGTTGCATTCACGTCGTGTTGAATAAATCAAAGAAAAAGGGGTAACTATTGTATTTTTAGCCAAAAAAAACAAAACTTAAACCTCAACCGGGACATTGAGCGTCCACTTTTCAAGGCACGAAACACGTCCGTTTAGTATACACAAACTCAGAATGGTTCCCTGAGAACATATATGTTAAACACAGACCGTGCATGGAACAAGGAACTCTTCTGGGAAAATTAAATCCACTATAGTCCGAATAAGTAATGGTAAATGACAAATACCATAGTTTTTTTTCCTTTTTCATGATTTTAGCCCGACGTGGGCAACGGGTCTCTCGCAAAGAGATCCCATAAATATAGCTTCCCTCACCAGCTATCTGCAAAGCAGACAGGATCCAGCTTTGGGACGTGGATCTAGGGTTTAAAGCAAGCCTAGATCCCTACACTCAGAACCTCTATAAAGTAAAAGACTCGTTGCATTCACGTCGTGTTGAATAAATCAAAGAAAAAGGGGGTAACTATTGTATTTTAGCCAAAAAAAAAAAACTTAAACCTCAACCCGGACATTGAGCGTCCACTTTTCAAGGCACGAAACACGTCCGTTTAGTATACACAAACTCAGAATGGTTCCCTGAGAACATTATATGTTAAACACAGACCGTGCATGGAACAAGGAACTCTTCTGGGAAAATTAAATCCCTATAGTCCGAATAAGTAATGGTAAATGACAAATACCATAGTTTTTTTCCTTTTTCATGATTTTAGCCCGACGTGGGCAACGGGTCTCTCGCAAAGAGATCCCATAAATATAGCTTCCCTCACCAGCTATCTGCCAAGCAGACAGGATCCAGCTTTGGGACGTGGATCTAGGGTTTAAAGCAAGCCTAGATCCCTACACTATGGTATTTGTCATTTACCATTACTTATTCGGACTATAGTGGATTTAATTTTCCCAGAAGAGTTCCTTGTTCCATGCACGGTCTGTGTTTAACATATAATGTTCTCAGGGAACCATTCTGAGTTTGTGTATACTAAACGGACGTGTTTCGTGCCTTGAAAAGTGGACGCTCAATGTCCCGGTTGAGGTTTAAGTTTTGTTTTTTTTGGCTAAAAATACAATAGTTACCCCCTTTTCTTTGATTTATTCAACACGACGTGAATGCAACGAGTCTTTTACTTATATAGAGGTTCTGAGTGTAGGATCTAGGCTTGCTTTAAACCCTAGATCCACGTCCCAAAGCTGGATCCTGTCTGCTTTGCAGATAGCTGGTGAGGGAAGCTATATTTATGGGATCTCTTTGCGAGAGACCCGTTGCCCACGTCGGGCTAAAATCATGAAAAGGAAAAAAACTATGGTATTTGTCATTTACCATTACTTATTCGGACTATAGTCGATTTAATTTTCCCAGAAGAGTTCCTTGTTCCATGCACGGTCTGTGTTTAACATATAATGTTCTCAGGGAACCATTCTGAGTTTGTGTATATATATATATATATATATAGGGTGATGTATACTGTAAATGTGTTTCATAAATCGTAGGGTGTATTCTTGAGACAAAAATGAAGAAAAAAGACCATATAAACAGATCGAGAACTCTTGAAGATTTTTTAAATTTTCTGCAAATACACAGTGTGATACATTTGCTTCATTAAAGTAAGTGTTCGAAATTCTTTCCTTGGTTCCCTTCTTCCACTCTTTATATATGTGTTTAGCGTCGCTGACTACGAATCCATCGGCTCCGGGATTGAGACCCGGTGACGGCAGGTGGCGCGCAGCAAAACCAAAAATTTGGTTGGTAGATAAGTGGATACACTGGGTAGCCTAGTGGTTAAGACGCTGGGCTGCTGATGGGGCATGGTTCGGATTCCAAGTTAAACTGTAGGTCTAATGCCGGGTCTACTCGGTGGGAGCTACTCGCGCGAGCCACTCTCATGAGAGTAACTATCGCACTACTTGCGTCGTGTCAACTACCACGCTAGTTGCCAGTTACTAGCTCCGCCCACTCTTATGCGAGTAATTTTGCACTCGCACAAAGTTGGTAGTCTTCCAACTTTTCAGTTACTCTCACGCGTGTTAAGCGAATAGGTTTGGAGTATTGTGTACTGTTTTGTGCGGTTGACTTTTCTTGTGATTTTGTTAAACAATAAAAATGTCAGATAAGTGGAGTACTGATGTTATTATGACATTTTTAGAAGAATATATGAAACGCAGATGTCTGTGGGATACCACAGATGAAAAATATAAGAACAGGGATGCTAGGACAAGTGCCGAACGTGAAATATTAAAAGTTATGAAAATTGAAAAAATGGATTTAAAAGTTTTTCGAAATAAAATTAGAAATATTAGGAATACTTACAGACAGGAAGTTACAATAATTATAAGAAGTAAAAGAAGTGGAGCTGGGACAGATGACGTCTACGTAAGCAAACTAACGTGGTTTCATTTGGCTGACAATTTCTCAGGAAAACACTCAACAATCACGAGTCGCAATCCAATTTGGTGAGTATTATAAACGATGCATGCGCAACACATATTTCGAATATTTTTATTATATAAGCAAATATATAATTGCTCAACACAAAGACTACAAATCACATCATACCATTCTATCTTGCCATGCTACTTTGCCATCACCTACAAAATAATCTGCCAATTGATCCCGTCTTTCACGAACACTTGCTCTATAGTTATTACATCCAACGTGACCAGTCGTAACGAGGTTTTGCAGTCCTAGGGATATCGGTGCCTCACACCATGTACCCGGATATATATGACCAGTCTCATGGTCCTCTACATCAACTGTTAGCGAAAGTGATCCTCTGAAACCTGTTTTTCGTAGCCAATTGTGAAGCGCTAAGGTTGCTGAGACAAGTTTGTTTATTTTATGAGTCGATAACGGAATTGGTTTCATATACACACGGAATCGAGCTGCTATAATACCAAAGGCATTCTCTACAATTCTCCTTCTTCTTGATAATCTGTAGTTGAAAATTTTTTCTCGGTGTGCTAGGATGCCATGCCGTGAGTATCGCTTCATAAGGTACGTTTTCAGTGGAAATGCATCATCACCAACAATGAGAAAATTACTAGGCAGATGTAAATCATTCTGTTCAAGGGCTACTCGAAGCTCTGACTTTGCAAATCTACCCCCATCAGAATTTTTACCATAGCTTCCAACAGAAAAGTAAGTGAAACAATAATCGTGGTCGACTAATGCAAACAAAACAATGCTGAAGCTTCCCTTGTAGTTCTAAAATTGTGAGCCACTTTTGGGGGGACACGTAATGTTGATGTGCTTGCCGTCAAGTGCTCCTATGCAGTCAGGAAAATTCCATTGTGATGCAAACCCATTCGTTATTGCATTCCAAGCGTCCTCAGTGTTTGGTACCTGAAAAGATAAAAACGTAACAAAAAATTCAGATATCACTCATTCAGATATCACTCAGGAGGAAGGCGAAAATCTGGAAGAAACTTTGGAATATGGTGAGGATTCAACTCCTGCCATACAACTGGAACCCAACCCTCCAGACTCCCGGGTGGTCTATAGTGCAAACGGAACTGTGATATCTGCACCAATGTCCATCCCTACTTCAGATGACCGAAAATCTAAAAAAAGAAAACCCGATCCGCTAGATGCTGCCGGGAAGGCGCTTAACGCTATTACAGAGACCTCTCATCAGGATGATGAAATCGACTTTTTCGGAAAATATATTGTTTCTCAACTAAAAAACATGTCTTTGGACGCTGCTTTACAACTTCAAATTGAAAATCAGCATCTAGTGGTTCAACGACGTTTGGGGTTCCTTAGACAAAGGAATAACACCGTGTCCCTCAACATTTGCAAGCAGTTATTGTGCATCAGCAACCGACGATTATTCATCGTCACACGTGACTAATTTTTTTAGCTCTAGTTCAACCACTTTGTCTGCCGATTAACCACAAGAGGAACTATCACAAATTATACTGGAGCAACTCTCTCCTAACATTCTTAATTTGTAATTGTAGTTTGTAATGATTATGTAACTAACTGATTAATGTGTTATGTATTAGTATTGTATTGTATTGCAGATTGCATTTAAATAAACAAGTAATTGCATAAAAGTTCTTACCTCAATCCACTCCTTTAGTGCAGTATATATAGCATCGAAGACTTCGGGAAGGAATTTGGAAATATTACTTTTTGGAACGCGATACAAATATTGCAGAGAGGTTAACGAATTACCCGTTGCAAGGTACCACAATGTAATTTCCAATTTTGTTTTTGCAGGCAGCGCTCTTCTCATGCGTGTGTCCTGTCTCTGAATTACGTTAGTCACTTTCATTAGTAAAAAGTCAAACTGACATTTATTTATTCTCAAGAAATTATTATAGCTTTTTTCATCTTCTGCACGTAATTCCTGGAGAAGCAAATTTGAAGCACCTGTTTCTCTTCGCCTTTCAACCCATTTTTTTATCCATACTTTACGTTTTCTTTTATGTCTTACGCGCCTTAGAATTTCAAGAAACACCCTAGTTGCTGCCGCAGCAACAACTTGCCTCGATGGCATTCTAGCGTCAACTATCATAACGAGTAGCCAGTATGTGTAAACAGACACTCTCACGAGATTATCTCATGCTAGTACTCTCATATGGAGACGTGAGAGTTGCTCGCGCGAGTAACTCTCACCGTGTAAACCCGGCTTTAGTCGCAAGCATAACAACGACGAAAGCGCTAAACGACGATGTTCAAAACAACGATGTTCAAGCTATTACTGTACAGGGTGTTTATAAAGTCCCTATCTATTTCAGTGAAAACGTAGCAAAAAGGGTAAAATTCAATAACAATATAAATGAAAGCATACATTTAATGAATACTTAAGCATATGATTTTACATGAGCACCATCAGTATCTCTACAGAGTTCGAATCTGTCAGCAGCATTGCGGAACACATTTGGAGCATGACAGGTGTTATTTTTGTAACTGCTGTTACGATACGAGCACGTAAATGTCCCAGCTTCATTCAGATGGCATTTTAAACACCTTCGTCTTTCAACAAGATGGGGCACCTTGTCATTACGCCAACATTGTTCGGGAGTATCTAAATGAACGATTTCCAAATCGGTGGATCGGACGTGGAGGCAACAGGCCTTGGGCGGCTCGATCTCCTGACCTAACGCCCTTGGATTTCTTTGCATGGGGCTTTATCGAATCAAACGTTTATCAAACGAGGGTTACAGATCTGCAAGATTTACGTGCTTGTATCGTAGCAGCAGTCACGAAAATAACCCCTGTCATGCTCCAAAATGTGTTCCGCAATGCTGCTGACAGATTCGAACTCTGTAGAGATACTGATGGTGCTCATGTAGAATCATATGCTTAAGTATTCATTAAATGTATGCTTTCTATTATATTGTTATTGAATTTTACCCTTTTTGCTACGTTTTCACTGAAATAGAGAGGGACTTTATAAACACCCTGCATATGATGCCACTCAGAATGGTCGCCTGAGAAACTTTTATGTCACACACACACATATGTATGTGTGTGTGTGTGTGTGTAATAATTAAATGTAATTTGGCATCCCTTTGGGGATATGTGAAAGAGTTTGATCATTCTGAAAAGGTGGATAATTTGAAATCGCGGTAACAGAAGATTACAGCCACCATCAACACAGTGTCGCCCGAGATGTTGGCCCGGTGTGGGTTGAAATCGAGTATCGATTAGATATTTGCAGATGTACAGATGTTTATATTGAACTTGCATCAAACCTGAGATACTGTAATTTATTTTAAAACATACCTTATTATTTTATTTCTTTTACATCGTGAGATATAGTTTGTTAAAATCATGGAGAACATTTTTAGAAACCCTGTATTTGCTTCATAATACATCATGTAAAACAAAGTTTATGAAAAGAACCTGGACAGTGGACATAGATATGAACACTATCTCGTGTCTTTCTAATACGGGTTTTAATTATAAAATAGGCGCTCGGAGTAACTACACCTATGTGGCGGGAGAAAAATCCAAGTGTTGCAATAATGAATGACCTGTTTCTCGAAATTTGCGTGGAACAAAAATACATCATAATATTCGAACTGCGAACTAAAAATGTGATGCTCTCATATTTAAACTAGTAACTTTAATGAGACCGGTAACTACCGCTTTGTCTCAGTTGTGCCACTACTTTACGAGACTGAAATACTAATTTAGCAACTCAAAGAACTTTCGACACTCTTGTTAGTCCTGGATTACTGCTACAAAAGATTTACCGTTATACGATATCAGAAGTCCTCTTTCCTTTATTAATAAGTTATGAAGCAGGACCCAGTTTGTATAATTTCCCCGATGAATTACTCTTCATTACCCATTAATAATAGTATACCCCAGCGATCTTGTCTGGCCCCTTTACTAAGTAATTTGCATACAAATACTTCATTCCACCTATTCAGAGGCATTGATACTATTTATTTTTTGCGGACAATACCATATTTGTGACGTGATGCGATCCCGGACGTATCATTGGTTTGGGACATCGAATGTCTATGTTGTTTGAATGATATATCTTGAGCTTCATTTTGGAAAACAACTTATGATCTTCTCTACTTGTCTTTTAGTTATGCCCTGAAATAGCTATTCATGGTACCTCCACTGAACTCGTTGAAACTTTTAAGTATCTGGGATTTATCCCATCGACGAAATCTTAAACTTTATTTTCATATAAACAAATCAGTAAATAAAACCTAAATTTCTAACCTTACGTATAAGGTTAAAAATGACCAATAATTTGATTCCGCCTAATTACTTTATTATTTTTTAATTCGTTCTGTAATTGCATATGGTGTAATATACTACATATAATATGGGGAGGAAGCTCGTTAACGCCCTCTCGTGTTATTTAGACTTCAAAGACGTTGCAACAGAATCGTAAAAAAGTTATGAATTAATTATAATAATGAAGATTATATTTATAATAATACTTTACGTATTTTGAAAATTGGAGAATTTTATAGGCTGAAAGTTGCTTCGATAGTTTGTCGTGTCCTCAATACAGACTATGTTCCTTCGGTCTATGCTATGTACGATGTGGCCATAACATATACAGTATCTTTATAATACTTGGCACCAGATAATCTCTACTCTCTCTCTCTTAAATCTTTATATATTAGAAGTAACTTTGCTTCTCAAAATATTGTCACTCGGAACCAGATACCACTTTGTATAAGGCAAAGTTATCTTTCGTTCAGTTTAAAAAGCTTAGCCTGAATATTTATTTTGGAAATATTAACTCCACACTCCGCAGCCGAGCTGAATGTGTTACTCAAAAGACATTTTCCCAATGCGTTGGATACCTTTTATAGTGTTTGTTCTGCGCTGTGATAGTGTTTGGTTCTCTTATCTCTAATGAATAACTTGACTGTAATAAACGGTGGTTCGTATGATAATTTTACAGGATGCATATTTATGTAGTCATTTCTATAAAAATTGTAAATTATAAATTTTAAATTTTAGCAATAAATATTATCATTATCATTATTATTTAATAATAATAAAATATCTCTTTTTCTTATATATTCGTAGAATTTGTTAGATGACTCCTCGTTAAAGAAAAAAACCAAGAAAAACGTACAGATCTCGAGCAAAGCAAATCAGAGACTGTGAGAGAAAAACTAGCGGATTCTTCCAAAACAGAAATTAATAACATTAAAGAAAAAATACACTCCACAACAGAGAAAATATCAGTGAAAGATACATCAACACTTAAAAACAAAGAAGAAAAACCAGCAGTCACGAATCCGGTGAAAAATGAACACTCTAAAACCAAAAAAGATCAAAACGTTTCAAACGATGGATCAAACAAAGAAAATCAGGAAAACAAAAGTCAACAAATTCCGCAGAACAACATTCCTGAAAATACTGAAGATATTTCTCAAACTCTTCATGAGGAACCATTTATACCGTCTCTTCCTCCTACTCCTACCATTCCTGTGTCTCCTCCAAATGAAGAAGATCCGTATTCCTCATCTGCAAACATTCTTTTAGTATCTCTGGGAGGAGGGGAAGATGAAATTTTAATCTCGCAAATGGCTTGGCTTTTTTATCGTCATGAAAACAAAGTGACAGTGCTCCTGTATGGCGAAAACCAAAGAGAAGAAAGCTTTCCGAAGGGAGTGAAGGTTTGTATTTGATTGAAGTTCAGCTTACGAAGACTTCTAAATTAGATCTATAGTAGAGTACGTAATGCAGCCGATGATATATACAGGTGTTATCAAATTATGTTTCATAAATTAGTATGCATATTCAGGACGCGAAAGTGAACAAAAAAGTTCCTCTGAACATAAATCCGCAATCGCGTCGTTTCCGAGATACATTGCTCTTTTGCCAAGGACGATCCAATTAAAATGAAAGTCATTAAGTTCGCGAAAATACTATTGCTGTTAGAAATTTTCTGAATGAAGAATATCCTCAGCGGCGGATTGGGTGGCATGGTCCCGTCGCTTGGCCACCCAGGTCTCTGGATCTAAATGCAATTAACTTTTTCTTGTGGGGTTATTTAAAAAATCTTGTGGCAACATGTTCAAGATTGTTCAGAAACAATGCGACAAAATTTCAACGATGCGTTGAAGCATGTGCTCTGATGCAGGGAAACCATTTTGAGCACTTGCTGTAAATAAACTTTAATAAACTTTAATGACTTTCATTTTAATTGGATCGTCCTCGACAAAAAAGCAATGTATCTTGGAAACGAAGCGATTGCGGATTTATTATGCTCACCGGAACTTTTTGTTCGCTTTGACGTCCTGAATATGTATACTAATTTATGAGACATAATTTGATAACACCCTGTGTGTATATATACTTCAAAATGCTATAAATGAATTCGATAAAGAGTTGAATACAACACAAAATAAATTCATACTGCTAAAAATATTTCATACTTTCTCGAATTATATACGTATTGAAAAAGTCAGGGGCTTAGGCGTACGAGCCGGGGGAGGCTAGGGGGGGGGGGCTGAATTCGGGCAAACTGGCTCTGCATTCGGGCAAAATAAAAAAAATAATAGCTTGTAAAAGTTGGAGAAATGCTAGTCTTATATCATAAATTCATGATCAGAAAGTTATAAGATAATTTCATATTTTTATTTATTAGCAGTTATTAAGTACTTATTAAGCTGTTATTAGTACTTATAGGCTATTTTTTATTCAAGGTTTAATCTAGATTTTACTAAGGTATTTAGCCCAAATAGGGGCTATAAGACTTTGCTTAAAAATTCAAAAGAATATCTAATCCTTGTCGTCAGTTAATTGCTTTCTAAAGCTTATCATGAATATTGAATAATTGGTAAGTTGAAATTTTTATAATTAGGTAAGGTACTAATACCTTATTAGCCAAATTAAATAGCTAAAGCCCTAGCCCCTAGGTCCATTCCTTTAAACTTGCTAGTATAATTTCATTTAGGCTAAATCAAACTTCTATCAAACTCGAGTAAATTAAGTGAAAGCTAATTAGTGACATGATTAGCTTCATACTAATTACTTGAGATTTCTATTGGGGTCTCTTTTTAGGTTAGGTGCTTAATGCTTAATTTTAATATGTTTGCAGACGGCACACCAATTTCAAATGAGCTGAGCAACCTGTATAATAGCCTTTGGCTTGAGATTTCTCTTTGTGAGTGGGTCTCTTTTTCTAGTTGTGGTAGTTGTGTTGGAGTGAGGGAGCCTGATCCTGTGATGATCCTAATTTCCTAAATATATATATATACTGTGTGTGTACACACACACACATATATATATATATATATATATATATTATATATATATATATATATATATATATAGCGTGAACCAAATGTAGGTGGACAGTAAATGATAACGTTTATTTTGAGAATACATATTTAATTTTTTTGTATACTATAATACAAAATAAAATTTAAATAAATTTAGTTATAATATTTAATATAATATAACACAAACACCATAGTTATAATGAACACCATAGTTATAATATAATATAACACAAACCGTATTCAACCTACTGTCCACCTACTTTTGGTTCACCGTGTATATATATATATATATATTATATATATATATATACACAGTTAATTACATTAACTATCTAATTTCGGGCATTCTTTGTTGTAACTTAAAAATTCGGGCAAATTTGTATCAGCCCCCCCAAAAAGATTAGGTGCCGTACGCCTATGGTCAGGAGTTATGTTTTCACTTGAGTCATAATTGCCTTCACCTACACAGATGATAAACATCCCAGTGGATGATTCGGACCCTCTTCGACCGGAAGGAAAATCGGTAGTAGGACTGACTCCCGAAGACTCTTCAAGAGGAGAGTGGGCTTCTGGGCGTATTTTATGGGCACGAATTGCCGCTTGTCGCCACCTTGTCGATGTCGAAGCTGCTTTGAAAGCAACTAAGCCGAGTGTGGTAGTGTCACCTCTTTTTCTTCACGATGTTTGCATTCTTGCTCTTGCCCATCGACTGGAAGTACCTGTTGTGGGTATTTTAACATCACGAGTTGGGTCATGGTGGACGTGGGCTCAGTTAGGGGTATTGCCCCCTTTATCGACGGTAGCTGTTCCTCTAACTTCCCTTGGGGAAGAAAGTCTTTGGAACAGAGCTGCCAACTTGGGGCACCATTACAGTTACATGTCAAGCCTCCGTCAGCAGTGGCAAGTTAAAGCTATGAATGCCCTTCCTCAATCGTGGAACACGCCATCTTTGGTGGACTTGTACGCGAAGGTTTCAAGACTTCTCCTCGCTTGGGATCCTCTTGTAGACCCCTATGTGGTCCCAGTACCCACTACCATACCCGTCGGGGGTTTTGCATCAACCTTTAGAGGTGAAATGACCAAAGTAAGTGAACCTAACGTCTTAATTTACCCTTCTTTGAGATAACTAATAATAAAGTTCGGTTGAAAAATGTTATGAAATATATTGATTAGTTTCTAAATTACCTAACTCGAGTTTTATTGAACTTAGATCATTCTGGATTGACTGTTGACACGTTCCTTTAAATGCTTTTATGGATATACCGTATAGATTAAAAGTTCGTGTCCACATTTTTAATGCTCATGGCAGGACCGTGAAACATTTGATAAACGTTTGATAAAAACATTGAGATTAGCTAGTATCAATCACTCGCGCCTCTTCTCATTTTCTTTAATTGTGCGCTTTTGCATATGAAGTATGTGAGTTAGAATGTAAGTTGAAATTTATTGAAATTCATTGTTTAGATAACATAGTCATATGCCGTACACACCTTTCCAGTTAATCGAAAGGATTTTGATTTTCCTTTGGAATCTTCATCCTTTCCATTGAGTTCATGAAAAAAATTTAAATATTTCTCCATATTTTATAGGTATCCTCACTTTTTACAAATAATTCCCACGCTAACTTCAGTTTGGAAAGGAATTCTAAATGAATTCTTTTTACAGTGCACTCGCGGTTCTGGGTAAACCTGGATTTTATTCTTAATGGATCTGGTTCATTCACTTACTTTTCAGATGATCGCAATTATTTCGACTGTACTGTATTTATTTATAAACTGAAACATTTTTTAGCTCTAATGATAATAATAATAACTGGAATTGCGAAGTAATACATTACATAAACGTAAAGCGTATAAGTGTATATATATATATATATATATATATATATATATATATATATATATATATATATATATATATATACGGGGCCACCAGCTTGACCTCCGTGTGAAGAGAGACCAACGCACGAAACAACATAAGGTTCATAAGGTAAGGTATACACGTACAATTATGCCCGTGATGTATGCATGTAGATAGATAGATAGATAGATAGATAGGTAGATAGATAATTAGTTGTTCTTAAAGCAAAATCAAAATGTGGTTGAAGAATTAATTAAAAAAAAATCTTAATTTTAGCGTACAAACTTAAAAATTACTTGATTTTAAGATATAAAATATTGGCTTACAACGTATTAACATTTCATTAACTTATTATTATTATTATTATTATTATTATTATTATTATTACTATCATTTTTATTATTTAATTTATGTATATGATTTAATTAAGATCTATAGATTACTAAGTAGTTCTGAGTAATATTTTCTTACTCTCTAGTATTTTATCTTTCATTTGGACAATTTTGGACAAAGTTCGAGTCTGAACTTGCCTGGACATTGTCCACTAATTGGTTAATGGACAAACAACAAATTTTACGAAACGGTTAAAACAATACGATATCTGTTTAACCTCCTTCTTAATGACAAAGGTCATGTAACTTCGGGGACGTACGGTTTAACGTGGAATCCGAAATACGGGTTGCTACGTCATTTTGACACAGGGGACGATCACCCATCCAATTACTACTACTACTATTACTACTCAGACTCAACGTCGATGATCTAACGGAAAGTGGTTTTTGACGTGATTACGATGTAACCGTAATTAAGACCAGACACGAGATTGATCAGTTCAATATATGACGGTCTTTGTAGGCCATATTTGGAAGTGGAGAGCCGTCATAATATTTTCTCTATACATTAATGCAAATGCGGAGAACACGGATTGCAACGCCAGACACAATATAATCCCACTTCACAACACAATTTTATATAAAAATTTTAACTTGTAATATAAGCTATTATGAATCTTTTCTGAACAAAAGAAGTTACACTATACTCTACATAGAAGTAAATGAGGCTTTTCGCATCAAACATCGTATGTCATAACTCGTGTGAAATATTTTTTAGAGTGTAGTAGTATGAACGCAAAATGGGAGAGTGCAGAGATGTTGCAGAGATAATGATCAATGTTGCAAGGGGGTATTTTGTAAAGGGGGTGGGGGTATGTTGCACAGAGGGTGGGGTATGTTGCAAAGGCGGAGAGATATGCAATGAAGGGGTGGGGTATGCAATGAAGGAGGGTGGGGAATGCTGCAGGTGCAACAAGGGGTCATGAAACTTGGAGGCGGCGTTATCCCCCAAGAGAAAGACAGGAGAAGGAGAGGAAGGAAGAGATGTTCACCTGGCAGGAGCCAAGTGCATATTAACACTTCAGCCGACCCACAGTCCTCTTATAGGCCCCTAATCAGCCAGTTGGCTTAGAAGGCGTAAATGGCTTGTACAGGTTGAGTTGTTAGATACCACTTTTCATTTTAATTGTTCAAGTATACATTATTAGGGTGAGTTGCTAGATACCACCATTTATTTTATTTCACACGAGTTGCCAAATAGTGTTTTTAATTGTTCAGGTATACATTATTAGGTTGAGGATTGTGCCATTTATTTAATTAATTCTTAGCAGTTAACTTAGAAGTCCGTCAGTAGGTTTAGAAGGCGTAACTAGCCATTTGTATAATTGTTTACAACCGAAAGAATTAAATAAAACAACATTACATCATTCTGTTTATTAAATATTGTAAATATATAGAAAATAAATATACATTGGAATGATCAATTACAAATAATAATAGTATAAGAAATATGAACGAGGAATATGCATATAATAAAAAAATATAACCGTCAATATAACAGTACAGGAGAAATATATATATATACACAATTATATTATGGAAATATATAGAAAATAAATATCATTGAAATGATCAAAAAACAAAAATTAAAAAATAAGAAATAATATAACCATCAATATAGCAGAAATATATACACACACAATTATGTTTAAATAAATAAATACACACTTTATCTTCTACCGCACAAAATAAAAATAAGAAAACTTATAGCCATCAATATAACAGTACAGGAGAAATATATATACACAATTATGTTAAATATATAAATACATTTCACATTTTTTTCAAAACACTAAACTCGCACTTAATCGAGTCTACAATTACATCGTTATTGCTCTGCATTAAGCAGTATACGCGGTTTAATAATCTTCTAAGTCGTTACGACAGCTGCCCGTTATATAAAGAAATAGTTCTTCAGGGTGAACGGTGTAGGTGAGCTCAGCCCTGTACCGATCAAGTGCTTTGTACCAAAGTTCATGATATTTCAAAGAGTCTAAACTTTTTAAATAAACGTCCAGCTCTAGACCATTCTCACCTTGTTCAACCCTACACTCGGTAAACCTATCGAGCAGAGCGGTGTATGCGTATTCAAGAACTGTATCAAAATAAAGCATATCCGTAACACGTGCGTCTAATATAGGGTTCAGCTTGCGGAATCCGACGATTTCAAACATTCTGTCGAGGATGAAACGGTTTTGCGTAGGGACAAGAGCGTTATTATCAGAAGCATTCTTCCACATCAACCGTATATCAATGCATGGCCGATCGTTATTTATACACAACGTACATACAACGGCGTATGAGGGGGTGTCACTACTCTGCTCTTCTTGTACCTTATTAGCCAAATTAAATAGCTAAAGCCCTAGCCCCTAGGTCCATTCCTTTAAACTTGCTAGTATAATTTCATTTAGGCTAAATCAAACTTCTATCAAACTCGAGTAAATTAAGTGAAAGCTAATTAGTGACATGATTAGCTTCATACTAATTACTTGAGATTTCTATTGGGGTCTCTTTTTAGGTTAGGTGCTTAATGCTTAATTTTAATATGTTTGCAGACGGCACACCAATTTCAAATGAGCTGAGCAACCTGTATAATAGCCTTTGGCTTGAGATTTCTCTTTGTGAGTGGGTCTCTTTTTCTAGTTGTGGTAGTTGTGTTGGAGTGAGGGAGCCTGATCCTGTGATGATCCTAATTTCCTAAATATATATATATACTGTGTGTGTACACAGACACACCATATATATATATATATATATATACACAGTTAATTACATTAACTATCTAATTTCGGGCATTCTTTGTTGTAACTTAAAAATTCGGGCAAATTTGTATCAGCCCCCCCAAAAAGATTAGGTGCCGTACGCCTATGGTCAGGAGTTATGTTTTCACTTGAGTCATAATTGCCTTCACCTACACAGATGATAAACATCCCAGTGGATGATTCGGACCCTCTTCGACCGGAAGGAAAATCGGTAGTAGGACTGACTCCCGAAGACTCTTCAAGAGGAGAGTGGGCTTCTGGGCGTATTTTATGGGCACGAATTGCCGCTTGTCGCCACCTTGTCGATGTCGAAGCTGCTTTGAAAGCAACTAAGCCGAGTGTGGTAGTGTCACCTCTTTTTCTTCACGATGTTTGCATTCTTGCTCTTGCCCATCGACTGGAAGTACCTGTTGTGGGTATTTTAACATCACGAGTTGGGTCATGGTGGACGTGGGCTCAGTTAGGGGTATTGCCCCCTTTATCGACGGTAGCTGTTCCTCAAACTTCCCTTGGGGAAGAAAGTCCTCCTCGATACTTAAATAAACAACATTCCGTTTGTTTGCTTGTCTACAATCCGTTTCCAGTACATAGTTAACAATACCGGATTTACGCCTGAACACGCGCAACGACTTCGTCACGGAGACATCGTACACAGCGTTGAGAATGCTGCTCAAAGGAAGTTCCATCGTATTCGAGGAGCGCACGTCCACTCGACTCAAGCTCTGTGATAACTATGTGGCACATGCAACGCGACGGTTCGACGGGAGGAGTGAGTCGCACCATAATCTAATGAAACGTGTACGGCGCTGATCCAACATAAATCGTTGTATCCCATTATATTGGGCAGGTGTTTTTTCCGATACAACAATTAATTTCGGTTTTAATGTTTTATCACTCCCATTTCCCCGAATACGCACCAGGCATTTTCCTTCAGGGTCATTTTCACGAACTAAACACATTTTATAACGGTTTTAATGTTTTACCACTGGCCATTTCCACAAACTAAACATCTTCACATTCCGGCGCACTATTTGAGAGGAACATATGCCCATATTTTTCCTTTTTGTTTAACAAGCGATACTCATCTCTAAAGTCTGTTAAAAACTCACACAGGGCATTAGCCACAACCTCACTACAAACTTCGTCATGATATATATTAATATAGTGATAAAAATACTTAAGATTCTCCATGATGACGAGATTTACATTTTCAGTCGCAGGGTACCAGTACTCGGTATGATGCATCATGATATAATACCGCTTGTCACACCACTCATCAACAAGACTCACTATCCATAATCGTTGTTTCTCTTCTGCACGTGTTGTTTCTTTTACTTCACGGTATATGTGAGCCTTTATAAAGCTTAGGTCTATAAAATACTTCAACACATCACTTGTCCCACGAAATCCTACAATGCTCTCACCAGAATAGCCGTAGAGTATTTGTACATCTTGCTCCTTCGCACGATTCAATGTAACCTTAAAAGCATCAAAGGAGGATGGAATCGGGAGTTTTTCAGTATCCACTACATCTTGACACTTTGCAGAATACCATTTCATAAACGTTGAACAAGCAATATTAAAGGTAGCCATTACTATTTTCTGTCTACGCGGGAGAATACGTCTGATGTCCAGGGCTTACTGCGATCAACTGAGCACGCAGGGAAGCCCAGGCAGTAGCATGACTCACGTTGTTGGTCTTACAGTGGGCGGAGCTTAGAACTTTCTCCTGTGTACACACACACACACACACACAAAGGAGAAATTGAAACAAGATTTATTTAATAAACGAAATATTCAAGCTGTATATCTATTTACAAATACGTGTAATAAATAAGTTAACAATAGACACATCAAAGATTATATTCAAGGTGTATATATATATTTACAAATACGTGTAATAGATAAGTTAACAATAGACACATCAAAGATTATATTCAAAGCATATATATTTACAAATACGTGTAATAAATAAGTTAATAGACACATCAAAGATTATGGTATCCAAAGAGTACGGTATCATAGGTACCAGGCACCTGGTAACGTTTCCTAAAGGTATTACGGCACACCTTTGTACCCCTAAGTTCCTTCACGCCCCCCAGCTTCTGCGTCCGAAAATTGTGGGTGCCTACAGTTAGTTGGGGAGGCCGATCACTCTCATTATCGTCCAAGCACACTAGATCCTTCAACGATTCAAAGTTAACGACCCGCCGATTCGCATGGTTGAGCGTGATACCTTTTGCCTTCACGATATATTTCATATCCTCCGCAACCCTCACCCGTACCCAATAAGTTTTTGGTCCTGTTGAGACAAAAGAGTCGGCGTATGCGATGTCTCCATACTCATCCTTGATCTCATCAGTCAACTCACCGAGGAATTCACCAATAGGTGGCATGTATTCACCATCCCTCTCTGTGAATATCACACTATCTGTATCAGCGTACAATACTCTCCGCCCAAGAGAATGCAATAAGCCCCAAAGTTTTATGCGTGCGTAGGCCGTTGTAAAGCTGGTTACAGATATGTTTGTAACCCGTGAGGTATCTGTGGCCAATTCGGTATTGTTGTACTTTATTATGTAAGTATTACCTACATTCATGATCTCCATGACCTATTTATCGGGAGCATTGGCATAATCCCAGACTTCACTATAATTTTGTGACAAATGAACATTCCCTTTGCCGGTATTCTGTGCAAATTTTCCCCAAAGACTGTTTAGACACAACTTTGCACTAAAGCGCTTGCCAGGGTTCTTTACAATTTGGGATCGGTCAATCTGTATACCTTCACGGTCACGGTAACGTTGAATATAGGCCGACTTTTCATCTTCGGTATCAACTCCCCGCGGATGCCCTGTTGCTTCGACCTTATCTTTCAAAAAAGCGTTTATATATGGCGTGAAAAGGTTGGGTAGCTTCTGAAACCTCCACACCTCATGTATCTTCAATATGCTGTTGCCATGGCGAACAGCTAGATCCAGCTCTGTGCTTGTATATACACCTCTAATCTTACGCTGGTGGGCTGTATGGTTACAATCACCATTGTTCTCTTCTGCGCACTTCACGCACAAGGGAAACATGAGCTTGTGATCGATAACGACGGGTAAGATCGTCATACATAAATTGCGAGGGGGGGGAGTAAGTCTACGAAAGAAAGGTCGAAATAGAACCCTTTCAAATTTCTTGAGAACTCGTCGATGGAGGGTAGGTCAGGTCCCACCAGTTTCTCAGGCGCACCTACGAGGTATGGACTGTTCTTCATCACGTAGGGTATAAAGAACAGAAGTCGTAGTAATGGAGTTTCACACCATCCGTAGGCGGAAAGTATACCTTGAAGGGATTTGTACGCCCTCCGAACAAGCTATCACCGCATTTGAGAGGATCCAGCACCATTGAACGCTTGATAGTGTTTATTTCTTCACGGTACTGTCCGTCTGTCTCCATCCGTGCATCATACTCATGCTCCCACAAGACTTTGAGAGTGAACTGGGAGCCTATAAGTTGATCGCGGGTGCGGGTCCACGCAAGACAGTCGGCAGGAGATCTACCGTGGATATCTCCTGCGATTCCACACTCAGGACGTGGGCATCCGTGCCACCAGCAACCGTTAAAGGAGTACACAGTCTTCTCACTAGTGGTATGGTTTTCACTTAGTCCATCAACCCAAAAAACACGATCATTAATCTTAATGGGTACTTCACCCGTGTTGCCGGCATGCTTTATGTATACACCTGTCTGCTGATGTAGGTGTATGAGCCAGTAAATAGCCTTGTGGCCATAACTGCGGGATTGTTTCTGTGAATAATGGCTAAGGTGTCTTTAGGCATGAAGTTATTCTTGAACACCGTAAAACATAATGAGGCTATGGTGGTTGCGACTTGCAACGGGTCGCATTTGAAGCGGCCTATGTACATCCTTCTAAAGGCCTGGAAACATACTCTAAGCACGCGCACATCATTCACGCAATAACGCACACATTCATCAGCTATATTATAAGGACTAGATTCATTAAAACTGTTGTAGTATCGGTTAAAATCTTCACGTTCATCTGTACTCATACATTCATAGTTAAAGTAATGTTTGGGTGGAGGTAGTCCTACGTAATTTAAAGTTTCGCTAGTGAGGAATGTGTAAGGGAAATATCCTTTTGAAACTCCAGCGGCTACGCCCATCACCTTGGGTAGCTTTGTTAATTTACAAGGTGTGAATAATAAAGTGTCTTTAAACTGTACATTACCTCTTATTTGCATCTGTATTAGCTTGTTGCCTCTTTTCAAGGAGTCACCTGTAAATATCTCAGATGACTCGTGCTCAAGCAATTCCTTATAAAGGAACTGTGTGTCAAATTTTACCCCTTTATGGGCGAGAATATACACAGTCATTTTTTTTTTAACTTGTTCGCTAGTTTGACAATATAGGACACAAAGAGTTTCACAGGGCTATCGTAGGCACTCGTTTTAAAAACGTTTCTACGTTTACCGCATTTGTGGCACTCATCACACTCGATCTCCATACAGTCGTCACAGATAGTCTGGCTTACAAGTAAATGTGGAATAACCTCTTTGGTTTCTGCGTTCGTGTATGTTTCTATATCGTAGTACACAGTTATACAAGGGTTATTTTTAGGCTTAGCATCTTTCATATAACATACATGCTTTACTCCATCCGCCTTATACAGGGTGTCCCAGAATTAACTATTTCAATGAAATCGGACAAATTTTTTAAAAACACACTTTTATTTATGTTTATCATGTTTAATATGTGTTAAAAATGTATAAATTTCTAAATTTTTTCATAATTTTATTTTCATAATTTTTTCATTATCTGGTCCAATGAAAGACCGTCTGAAGTCATAGAATGGCAAAGAGACTCTCCAAAAGTTAACGTGTGGCTTGGAATGACCAAATCCAAAATTTATGGCCCATTCTTCTTTGCGGGAGCAACTGTAACAGGTACCGTCTACCTTGATATGCTTCAGCAGTTTCTCGAACCACAGCTTCTTGATGATGGCATTCTTGATAATGTTGTGTTTCAACAAGAAGCATTGATCTTTTGGCGATAAACCTTTGTTTTTATGAAACCCCATGCAAAGAAATCCAGGGGTGTCAAATCCGGAGAACGCGGAGGCCAAGGTCGAGGTCCTCCACGTCCAATCCACCGATTCGGAAGGCGTCTGTTGAGGTATTCTCGAACAATTAGAGCATAATGACATGGTGCTCCATCTTGTTGAAACACAACATTATCAAGAATGCCATCATCAAGAAGCTGTGGTTCGAGAAACTGCTGAAGCATATCAAGGTAGACGGTACCTGTTACAGTTGCTTCCGCAAAGAAGAATGGGCCATAAATTTTGGATTTGGTCATTCCAAGCCACACGTTAACTTTTGGAGAGTCTCTTTGCCATTCTATGACTTCAGACGGTCTTTCATTGGACCAGATAATGAAAAAATTATGAAAATAAAATTATGAAGAAAATTTAGAAATTTATACATTTTTAACACTATTAAACATGATAAACATAAATAAAAGTGTGTTTTTAAAAAAATTGTCCGATTTCATTGAAATAGATAGTTAATTCTGGGACACCCTGTACTTCTCATGGCATGTAGGACAGTGAATTTCAAACATTTATGCCTGAAATTCCCCCAATTATCCATCATATGAAACATACCACATTCACAGATTCTCATTTTCGTGTACGTGCCAATTGATTTATGGAGCTCAAAACAGTTATTATTGAAAAATGTGCGTCTACACACATCACAGTCCCTCTTCTCAGCTTCAACTACACGGTTTTCACATTTGGAGCTTTTACACTGCTCACATACCATGTGGCAATCTTTACAATGTTTCACTATATCATCCGCAAACTCGATACATCCCTTACACAAATCATGATGTCGCCCATATTTTCGACTTTTATCATAACTCGTGTAAAAGTCCCTTATATTATGGATGGGGAGATACGTTGTCACTGACAGTCCTAAAATAAGTAGGGGCCTTGTACGATCTCTCACACAGCTTTTCAAAACAAACACAGTCCTACAACGATCATCCATTCCAAATACAACTATACGAACATTCATTTCCTGTTCTACCCTTCTCAGTTCTTCAGCACCCATAGCACAGTCAAACTCAAGTTTACAGTCTACAGCTAGTTTACGGGCACGCTCCACTACCGTAGGCAACCAAATTTTTTGGGTCCGTGTATTTAGTACAGTAAACATACGTGCTAAGACCACTGCTATAAAGCCGCAACCATGATCGACGTTTATATGCCGCCTAAAAATAGCCTGAGAATTGAAGTTAAGAGTATAAGGTGTGACACTATGACCCGCAACACGGTATATACGGTCAATATTTACCGTGAAGTTGTTTATATTGAAGGCTATACTACTTTGAGAGGCCTGCATTATATGGCCTAATATATACTCTATATCTTCAGCTGCCAAACGTCTGAAGGGTATTACTACCCAAAAATCATCTACATCTCCGTCATCTGACCCGAATCCAAAAGACAGCATCCTCCTGACTTCACGTATCGCTGGTGAGGATTCGTCGGCGGGGAAGGATTCTGTGATCACAACTACACTGTCGTCGGGGTCATCCGTAATGTCGATGATGGGGTGCTGTACCTCATCGTCATTCACGGTTCTGTGGGAGAAGAAAAAAAAGACTGTAGAATATAAGGAGCAGCACTCAAATTTGTAATATTTTGTAAATGACCCACTTAGGAGTGTGACGTGTTAGAAATGGATTCTGTAGAAAAATTCAGGTTCACGAGCCCATCCACATGTATTATATCTGGACCTACAGGATGTGGTAAAACTGTGTTTATGCTTAAAATCATTAAAGAAAAGGGAGAGATGTTCTCAAAATTTGTGCATAAAGTTATATGGTGCTATTCGACGTATCAATCAGTGTTCAACGAGTACCAAGATGATATTTTGTTCCACAAAGGTGTATATGTTAATTCGTTAAAGGGAAATGAACATACAGTCATTGTAATTGACGATCTCATGTTGGAGATGGATAAAACGTTTGCCGAGACATTTACAGTATTCTCCCACCATCTTAACATAAGCGTGTTCTTCATCAATCAGAATCTATTTTTCAAAAATAGATACATGCGCGATGTGTCGTTAAATACACAATATCTAGTCTTATTCGCGCAACGTAGAGATGTATCACAAATTGGGGTATTAGCCAATCAAATGTTCCCGAATCAGCGTAAGGAGTTTTTGGAAGTTTATAAAGAAGCTACAAGCACGCGTTACGGATATTTGCTTTGCGACCTTCATCCGCGAAACACGTTTAGGGTGCTTCTAAGAACGAATATATTTCCAAACGAGCCTGAAACGGTGTATATTCCAGAATGACAAAGAGGCTAAAGAAATACCATGAATTAATAAAAATCTATCATCGACTGCCCCGGGCAATGCAGCAGATGTTTATTAAAAATATCGACTCCGACTTTTTAAAATGCATCTGTGAAATCTGTCTTAACGTTATAAATTGCAATGTATCAATGAAACCACCTCAGAAGGCTCGCCTACGCCGTTACAAGAACATAATACGTGCACTCGCTCGTAAAAGTCAAACTGTAGGGAAGAAAAAACGAATTATTGTACAAGAGAGGGTCATTCCTCCCCATCTTATTTTCAGTTTTGGGTCCTTTACTGACTAGATTAATATAATGAAGAAAGTGGTAGTGATTCCACACGAGGTGTATGCTTCACTGCAAAGAATCCAGACACGGATCTAGATCCCCGTAAAAGCAGGCTTAAAAGAATGGAAAGCGAATTGCTAGCCCTATTAAACAGTGAAAAAACACCTGATGAGAAAAGAATCTTATACCAAGAAGCTCTGCAGAAATTTCTTCACGAGTACGAAAATTATAAACCCGACAGAGATTCCCGTGGTTATTAGGCACAGCACGGGAACGATGGACATGGTGACATAGGACCTGTGTCCGACGATAGAGCTGACCAACCAAAGATTAAGGGGTGCCACACAAACATCGAGCATGTATTAAAAAGCACCCTCCCACATACATTGAGGAATAAAGGTTTAAGTCTTTATAATCTATTGAATGAGGACCCCCATACAATGGACCGATACAGGCGAGATCATTGTGGAAGGATCAAAGGTACAGGGATCGAATATCGTAGACATTGTCCATGATCTGGTGAGAAAGTGGGATAGGCCCTCACCATCAGGATGGAAGCATATTAAAGCAAGACTACACACAAATAAATGTCCCCAAAACATGATAGGAAATCTGAACAGGTAAAAGACTTGGAACATGCACGCACGTGACACAATTGAAGACGCCATCACCCCCGGCGGTAACATCTTTGAAGAGGAGAAAGAAGAGGTTAAACAACGGTCAACCCTACCCACGTGCCTCTAAAATACGCAAATGGCTAACATATTAAGAAGACGTTATTATGACATTTCTAACCCAGCCTCCTACGGAGGCGTAGATAGACTGTACAGAAGTGTTTACGGAGTAGGAAAAAAAGATGTTGAGAGATTTTTGCGGGAGCAGGACGCTTATACACTTCATAAGCCTGTGAGAAAAAGGTTTAAAACAGCCAAGACAACAGCTGCTTCGATTGACTCTATTTGGCAAGCAGATTTAACAGACATGCAAAGATATTCTGTGTATAACGATGGTTACCGCTACATTCTATTCATAATAGATGTATTCTCTAGATATCTGTGGCTAATTCCTCTGAAAAATAAATCACCTGAAACAGTTGCTAAAGCCACCAAAACTGATGTTAAAAGAAAACAGGGTTCCTGGCTATTTTTGTACGGATATGGGGAAGGAATTTATAGGCCGTGCTTTTCAGAACATGTTGACAGAGTTTAATATCAGCTATTACACTACCAATTCTATACATAAGGCTTCTTTAGCTGAAAGAGTTCAACGTACCATAAAGGAACGCATGCACCGCTATTTTACACATAAAAACACATAGATTTCTAGACATTCTGGAATCATTGGCCTCATCCTACAACCGCTCACACCATCGCACGATTGGGACAACACCTAACGAGTTTTAGAAAGAGGTACGCGCCCAGAGGTGAGAAGAGATGGAACACCACCACCACACTCTGCGCGTTTCAAAATCAATGATTATGTAAGGCTGTCGCGTTCGGGAAATAAATTCGCGAAGGGATTTGAGCAAGGATGGACACGTGAGATTTTTAAAGTTAGGGCTATGAGACCTAAAGGTGAGATAATGATGTATTACGTTGAAGATTTGAATGGGGAAGAAATCGGGAGGCTTTTACCGCGAGGAGTTGCAGAAAGTGGCATTTAATTTAGGAAAAAATGTGTTTAAAATTGAGAAAATTTTAGGAAGCAAAGGTTCAGGAAAGAGAAAAATGTACCTGGTGAAATGGCTAGGGTACAGTTAAAGCTGATGCAATAATGGCTAAAAAGCTCCTAACCATTTCTACGTCACACTCCCGTCCTCCTCGTCCCTGTCTGTACACCCTAACAACACACTAGCCAACTTTGTAACAGAGCTCCACGGACCCATTGAATTGGGTCGTGATTCGTATGAGGTGGGGATATGTGAAATTCAGCTGGACACCTCTTTTTAAATATTGATTATAAAGATACCGTTTTTACGATTCTTAGAGACTGTAATGAGTGTGAAAAGCCGGGTAACTCGGGATGAAACTATACGTATCGCCCGGACTAGGTTGCACGGTATTACAGTACAGAAGTAACACTAGGGCCGGGCCGTTATGGTTCGGCTGAGGATGTTGTGAGAGACTTAAACGTAAGTTTAAAAAACTCAAATCTTACGAATGATTTATATACGAAATCGTAAACAAAGGAAACCCTGCACATACTCTAATCCTAAAATCAAAGGCTAACAGAAATATTAAAGACGAAGAGTGTTCAAAATTATACCGAGGGGCGATATCGATCAGCCTTCCAAAGAGACCTTTCACGAGGCACAGCATGACTTGTCCAGCTAATGTATCAATTGAAGATGGAGAAATTGGGAAAGCTCTCAGCCCCCAGACATGTGCTATATTTACAGCAATATAGTGGAGCACCAGTTTGTTGGGGATACCCAGGCACGCCTGCTGCGCATGCTCACATTCCCAACCATAGAGGAAGGAGTTTGAGTATTACATATGACAGACCCCATTATGTGAATGTCGCAACTAATCTAATAACCAATATCTCAATATATATAAGAACGATTGAGGGTAAAAATTTCCCATTCGGTGACGGGAGCTTAACAGTGAAGCTGCACTTTCGACGCACTGAGTTATAATGGACAGAAAGCCTTTCACCGTCTATCGAGGGGTGAGATACCAGCGTGGTAGTGGACTTGGTCCATTTTTTCAACCATACTACGTACGGCTGTTCCTTTGCTGAAGAGGGGTGCCAGATACCTCGGAAGGAAAGCGCTACAATCAGGTCTTAACACTGCAGAAGACATATTGGCTGGGGCTAAACCTAAAGAAGCTCTAAAACACTTAAAACGTACACGGGACGAAATCGTCAAAGATGCAAAGAGAAAAATGCGTGGTGGTGGGAAGAAGAGGCTGCCGGAAGAAGGGATTACCACACACGTGGCATTAAACGTAAAAGGATATAAAAAAGAAGTGTTCTAAGCGAATGAAACCTATGGTTGACCATTTTTTTGACTGATATAAGCTAAGGACATTGATCTCATGAATCATAGTTTGTTTACTACTTGTCGAGAGAGGAGGCACTATTTCTAACTCGTCATGGCACGCTTCATCCATCCGTGTAGTTCACAATGCTGTAAATCGGAGCTATCCCTCTTTGACTGCCCCAACTCAAGTTTCTATTGAACACAGTGACTTTATTACAATTAACCCTTTAAACACAATTAGTTCCCCGAGTGCCCTATAGAATTCGTGATACCCAGCTCAGGCCCTTACTTTTTTGATCCAAGCTGTGTGCACATGTACGCTAAATACGTATAGCCCATTCTGATGGAACGGACTGCGATGACAAATATGCTGTATACCCTGAAACAAACTTTCTGCACTCCATATTCAACCAGTGTGACGTATATTTAAATCAGGTCAACATATCGGCAGGCACGGGGTACTATCACCTACGAGCCTATCTGGAAAATGTCCTCAACTTTTCCAAAGAAGCGAAGGCTACCTTTTTAAGTGCCGAGGGATATTATCAAACTAAAGACGAAAGTAGTATAAAGGACAAATTTAAAAATTCTAAAAAGATATACGAGTGTTTTGGACGCTGCATACAGATTTCACATTCCAGGAGAAGTTGCTTGTGAATGGGAGATCTGTTTAAATCTGGATGCTGATCAAGAAGAGGGAGCAAAACCCGTTGTATTCACATTATGGAGACATACCTCCGCGTACGGCGAGTGAAATTAAGTCACCAAAACAACTAGAAATTGAGAAAATTTACTAAACGCTACAGTGAAATACCCTAACAGAGTACAAATCAAACTATATACGGTGCCTGCAGGGTTGGCATCGAAACAGATAGAAAACATCGCCCTGGGAAATCTTCCTAAAAGGATATTAATCGGAATGCAGAACCATGCTTCGTGAATGGAAAATATAAAAGAGTGCCTTTAAATTCGAGAATTTCGGATTTAAAAATATAACTCTATATTAATGGCATTGCGTTGGGCGGAACATTGGATACGGACTATTCATCAGACTCTGTGTTACCTCTTTGCGCGAGAGCCTATAGTAATCTGGCCCATATTGCAGTGATTGTGATGAGCTCGGTAATGGGGTAACGCAGAAAGAATTCATTGATCAATTTAACCGTTTGACATTACACCTGACTTATCTGCTAGCGTAAATACGCATTTAAGTCCACAACAGAGCGGCAACATTCAGTGAGGTTGGAATTCATCAAGCCTATAGACGCGCCTATTAGCGTACTAGTATACCTCGAGTCGCAAGCCCTAATAGAAGTAGACAGATTTAGGGGCGTTATCACTGACTTTTAAAATGGATGCGAATACACTTCAGAGAGTAATGAATAGTGAACGAATCACACGTTCCAAATTTCGGCGTGTTTGCGAAGAATGAAACATTGAATTTGCCAACTACGCGAGAATGCGGTAGTCTTATTGTGAACACAGATGTCATTGGTAATGAAGGGATTCATTGGTTTGCAATCTATTTTAAAAATAGGCACCGCCTGTACTATTTTGATTCACTCGGTACTCAACCCTGGAGTGACCCTGTTATTTTAAAATTTCTCGATCATTACATATCCCCGAAGTTGTATGGAACCCATTCCGCTTACAAGGATATTTTAGTAATACTTGTGGAATGTACTGCATTTCATTTCTCATGCATATTTCACGTAGTAAAGAATTTATAAATTTTTTTAAACTATTCGACCCGTGTCACACTCAACGAAACGATGAAATGGTATGCAGACAGATAAAAAGCCGTTTTCCAATTGTGCGTACTCGTTGTATAGTATGATGTTTTGTTAGTGTATATATTTGTAACGTTAGTTTATATATTCTGTAGTTTAAGATGGTTAATGTACTGATTTCTTTCGTTTAATAAATTGATGAAAATACAGTCTTTTTTCTCCAAAAAAGATCATACAAAAAAAAAATTTACATTATTTCGTTAATGATGTTTCATTCATTGGGTTGACTGCTCGGTAACTCCTCTGTATTCAGGTCCATGACACGAGGTTCTTCAAAAGATTGTATAACACGTGACAAATCCTCATCGGACCTTAAAGGAGAAAGAATAATGTTTATACTGAATCTTTTTTAATAAAAACATACGGCTGTCCCTTGCGTCGGATCGTAAGGAGCGTCATTGCAAATATCATCAACGGTTTGCGTTGGAAATAATCCATCCCGGTCAATCGCGTTAAAAAGATTAATTGTAGACAATGCTACAATGTCACCATCTTGGTATAAGTTCGGAAAGCTATAAATTTCTTGATTCATGACGGAGGGAATGTTTACTCACTGGCAGAGGGAATGTTTATTCACTGGTGAAAATAACTACTGTTACTTCCAGCTGGAAATATTTCCTTTTATATGCACGATCACCAAGCTCCGCCCCAAAAGATTAAGAGGCGGTTCGTAATGAGTGGTTGTTACTGTAACTGGGCGGGGCTATGATAAGTTTGTGTACCAATCGTAACACCTATATTATGGGATCCGAGCTTTGGACGACTAATGGTGTCTTTATATTCTCTCCGTAGATTTAATGTTCGTAATACCCCTTTTGCGGCCATACTAATTGAGTCTCAATTTTTCGGATGCATGTCGTTATAGGAATATATTCATCAGAGTGGCTCAGCTCAGTACCACAGGAAACAAAATTAGCGCCGCTACTCTTCATAATCCTGGCATTAACAGCACAGTAATATCCTATGACACAAATATCAAATTTAGGAGATTTTTGTGCATTGCTATGTTTTGCACCCATACTAAACTCAGCTTTCCCAAGATTCCTATATTCTCTCCGTAGATTTAGTACTCGTATTACCCCTTGCTGTCTCTACCACAACAATATTTGCATTCATACTTGGTTTTCCCCAACCCACCCCTTCATGCAATATCACTATGCAATATCAACCATCACTACAATATTTTATTATTTTGCGGCCATACTAATAGTCTCAACTCTGATTAATTAATGCATTCGGTTTGACCTGCAAATTCTCGCGTAGATGTATGATTAATTTGTATTTAGTTATTGAATGTCTGCTTGGGTTGGTTGATAAATGGGTACCCTAGGTATCCTAGTGGATTAGCCGGCGGGTGTTGTTGAGAGATCGGGGCGATGACATTGTAATTTTTCCCCGCCCGGGTGATTAATGTATTCGGTTTCCACGTTAAACTGTAGGTCTAAGGCGGAGTGAAAGGTTTGACCCTCGTCAGGAAGAACAACTCGGGGAAAAGGAAAACTGAGTTAGCTATCATTATTACTACTGTAATTTGCACCACCCTTGCGTGGTCTTCACTTTCTCTCTCTCTCTGTATATATATATATATATATATATATATATATGTTAGACCCCTCCGTCTATGGCCCTGGGGTGGTTCGGAGTCGACGGGGGTTCTGGTTAGGAGGCAGCAACGGATATTTTTTCTCGCGATACTTTTCGTCTATAACATTCTAATTCTTTTCGGTCGCCAGACAGTTTGACCCAATTTTTTCTATGGTGCTTGGGTTGTCTCTTTCTCTCGCTTTATGGGGTCGACAGTTGTTAATTCTTCTCTTTCTATAATACTCTGATACTTTCTCTGATATTAAATATTATCGACTTTTTTTTATAACTTATCGACTTAATTGACTAAGTTCTTCTGAAGAGAGCACGGCTCGAAGGAGAAAATAAAAAGTTTCTCTTACTGTAGTTTACTTCTAAAAATGTACAGGTAGTGCTCTGAATTTACAGGGGTAGAGGTTCGACCTCTTTCGACCATGGCTCAGGCCGGAATCTATAAAAATCAATGAGGCAAGGGGCCTCTTCCCCCTCCTCGCAGCGAGGCTGCTAACAAGGGAGTGTTAATCGAAGTAATGGAAGTGAAGTCTAAGAAGAAGAAGTGACATTATTTTACAATTACTTGAGTTATATGTTATCTAAATATTGGGGGAATGCAGTTGAAGGTTAAGTTTCCCCCCTTTTAAACACATGATCAGATGAAAGATTCCAAATAAAAATAATAAAAAATATAAAAATAAAAAACTAATTTGTATTTTTCGCCGAGTCGACATTTATGAAGGCGATATAATTTCATAGTAGTACATAAGTACAATTTGAGTACATGACTGAGTACGTATTAATTTTGGTTCATTACAATTACGATTACAATTACCAATTAATTCATATTCACTTATTATTGTTTAATTACACTTCTATTAAAGTACATTCTTACATTATATATTAAGTCATTACATTTAGTTTCATTGAAGTACATCACAAGTTATTATTAATTACAGTTTCATTAAAGTACATTACGTTATATTAAATTAAAGTATTACAGTTAATTACAATTAAACAGTTACTATAACTTTGTTTTGTTTTTACAGTGTTTCATATTAATAGACAATTAAGATGTTAGAAATATAATACAAAGTACATGGGCACATACGGTATGGATTTATATACAACATAATATGTTATAAATTTGAATCAGAGCGAGAGGAGATATTTATCTTAGAAGCGTTCGATTTTGCTGTGCTTAACGAAATTTGATCACTTACCTCAGCATTTTCGAGTTCATTGCGGGAGGTGATATAATTAAAAATAAAAATAAAAAAAATAATACGAGAACGTATTTGTGCGTTTTCGAACGAATGCATAAAGTTTTGCGTTTCATAGACTGACACGAGTAAAAATGAATATTTAATAAAATTTATATAGGATAATGGTCAAGATAAGATATGGACGTATAGATGAATATGGTTGAATAATAATATTTATACTACATAACACCACAACATTATTATTAAAGAATTTACCATACATTGCATACTAGAGATATGATGAAGGGAAATTAATGACGGGAAAATGTGACGTCATAGTTATTGAATTTGTACGTATAGTACAAATCATTATTAGGAAGATTTACAAGAACGAATTAGAGACAAAGAGTGGGTATTAATGACTAAGAAGTACAACTACGGGTTCCAATCCTGTTATATGCAATGTGTATGCATAATCTAGGGACGAGGGTGAGATGCAAGGCAATCATAATTAATTATAATAAATTCTATAACAAATGAAAAATGGAAAATGGATACGACTAAACCATAGAAATGGTAGATCGTAGGGTTGTGAGACAACGAAAATAGAAAGCTACAAATAAAATTATTATCCAAACTCGCGTTAAGCGATTTTGGTTCTTATGTAAAAATGAATATTGATTATTCATTGTTCATTTTTACATATATATATATAAGGGGTTCCAAAAAACCTTAGCCCCCCCATTTGCAGCTTACATGTTTACTTATATCGAAATAGTTTTTAGTGATTATAAAAATATATAAAATTCTTTATTTATTGCAGGTATTAAAATTACTCTAGCTTACAAAGTGATAATATAATGGCTTCTCAATTAATTGGTGATTCGGGGAGGCAACGTGTGATAGATCGCATACGAGCAATAACATTTCGGGAAGCTCGTGATGCTGGAGCCACCTTTATAACACGTTCATGGGTTGCCAAAAAGTTGCGAAGAAGTGAGGACTTCGTCTAAAGAAATTGGAATAAAACTTTGGATGTGTGTGTGTGTGTGTGTGTGTGTGTGTGTGTGTGTGTGTAGATTTTTCAAATCGAAAGAATTAATAAAATGAACGAAAAAAAATTTACGAAATTGTAAAGACATTGTGAGTGTGTATATATATATATATGTATACACACACAGAGGAATGACAAAAGTAAATAGACTTTTAGGTGAAGTTAGTTAAAATAATTATATATATAAGGGGTTCCAAAAAACCTTAGCTCCCCCATTTGCAGCTTACTTGTTTACTTATATCGAAATAGTTTTTAGTGATTATAAAAATATATAAAATTCTTTATTTATTGCAAGTATTAAAATTACTCTAGCTGATAAAGTGATAATATAATGGCTTCTCAATTAATTGGTGATTCGGGGAGGCAACGTGTAATAGATCGCATACGAGCAATAACATTTCGGGAAGCTCGTGATGCTGGAGCCACCTTTATAACACGTTCATGGGTTGCCAAAAAGTTGCGAAGAAGTGAGGACTTCGTCAAAAGAAATTGGAATAAAACTTTGGATGAATGTGGATACAACCAAATCTGGGCGCCCAAATTTGCCACTCTCTCAGGAAACAAAGGAAATCATTGAAAGCGGTACGCGTAAGCGGAAAAACAGCTGTGCTAAACTTTCTAGAGAGATCGAAGTGTTGAGAGGAAAGATCGTTAGTGGTGAGATCATTCGACTGTACCGTCATAGGCAAGGTTTAAAGCCTTGGCATGAACTTCCAAAGCCAAGAAAAACTCAACTTAGCATCGATGACAGAATGTGGTTCGCCCATTATCTTGAAGATTGAGATGTGGATGATTTCATGCATTTAGCTGTCTCCGATGAATTTTTTGTTTACGTAACACGTCGGCCTAACTATCAAAATGATCGAGTGTGGGCCATAACACCAGATGAAATCGATGACAATGAACATTATCGCGAATTATTAAAAAGTCCAGACTGTGTTGGTGTGTTTGTTTTGTTCACTGCAAAGAAGCTCATGTGGGTGCTGAAGCCAAATGGTCAGAGTTGGGATGGACAGTATTTTCGTGATATTATTATATCCCAGTATGTCATTCCTTTTCTAAGAAACCCAAACAATGTTATGGATGTCGATCAGGTCACACTTCTGCATGATAAGGCCCCCTGCTTTAAGGCATTAGCCACTCAACAGTTGTTGCGGAACCATGAGATCGATTTCTTTGGAAATGAAGAAAGGTCAGGAAATTCTCCTGACTTGAACGTCTGTGAACACATTGGATCAGTTATAAAGGACAAGGTTGAATGTCTCTTGTTTCAAGAACGTGCAGCAAATCGATTTTCGAAGGATACAGTGACGCAACACATTGAAACTGTTTTAGCAAATTTGCGTAACGATCAAGGTCTATTCACGTCACTTTTGGCAACCTACCCAAAGCGAATTCAGGCTGTCTTGGAAGCCAATGGCTGGAACAAAAGTTTTAATTGTTTCTCATTAAATGCAGGATTAAATTCTCTTTTGTAAGGTATGTTTAGTTTTACTCTACCTCTAATGGTTTAGGCCATGGGAAGGGGGGGGGGCTAAGGTTTATTGGAGCCCCGTATGTATATATATATATATACACAGAGGAGTGGGAAAAGTAAATAGGCCTTTAAGTGAAGTTAGTTAAAAAAGTAAATAGACCTTTAGGTGAAGTTAGTTAAAATAATTATATATATATAAAGTGTGTATTAATATTTTTGTATGAAATTAGCTTGAAAACAAATGAATAAAGGAATATGTTATTGGAATGATTTCTTTTTTATTTTTCTGATTTTGTGCAGTTGAAGATAAAGTGCGTGTACTTAATTTCTATTTATTTATTTTATAAACAGAATGGTGCTTTATTTATTTCGGTTTAAATGTATTTCTTTTAATGTTAATATTGTTTTAATAATTAATTCTCTTAAAGGAGAAAGTTCAATTGCTTTGGTAACTCGTGTGAATTAAAATAAATGGTGGTATTTAGCAACTCACCCTAATAATTTATACCTGAACAATTAAAATAAAAAGTGATATCTGGCAAGTCAACCTTCCTCTATATAGACCCGCTTGGCTTCGGAGCGGTCATAACGATGCGAACTTCTGCGGAATAAAGATCTCACTATCCTACCTTGTAAGGTTAAGACTTAGGTTAGGTTTCTCTTTGGGGGGTAAGGACATCCCATCTTCTCCTCCAAAGCCCTCCTACGTCTCTCCTTTCTCTTGCTCTCTTAGGTTAAGGCAACCCCTTTGGGGGGAGGTCATCCTCCCTTCTCCCCCCGAAGCTCCCTCCCCTCTCCCCCTTGGCTCCTTCTAAGCCAACTGGCTGACTAGGGGCCTATAAGAGGACGGCGGGTCGGCTGAAGTGTTAATATGCACTTGGCTCCTGCCAGGTGAACAGTTGAACACCTCTCTCCCTTTCTCTCCTGCTGTCTTTCTCTTGGGGGATAACGCCGCCTCCAAGTTTCATGACCCCTTGTTGCACCTGCAGCATTCCCCCACCCCCCCCTTCACTGCATACCACCCTGCCCCCTTTGCAACATACCTCCAACCCCATTGCAACATTGATCATTATATCTGCAACATCTCTGCATTCTCCCATTTTGCGTCCATACTACTGAGTGTAATTAACAACTTAAAATGAAATTAAAAACACGAGAACAAAGTTGAATAACTCAAGCACCGTGAAGGGATTATTAACAAAAGGCATAATGATGAACTATTTTTTAATTTATAATAATGATTTTATTGGTTATTTTTTAAAGATAAGTTGATACGTCCTTTTTATCCTTTCAAACAACGGTTCCCTACGTTATTTTCTCTTCTAATTGCTTATATTTATATATTCTTAAAGAAATAAATGTTTCTCTTTTTCAATCTATTTTAACTTTATATTTCAATTTCCTTTATGGTGAATTCGGTACAGATAAACAAATTCCTTTTTCACAATACTCATCCTTCTTTTACAATTTTTAAATAAGGGAACATTCCAAAAACATGTATCGAGAATAAGAGAAGAAAAATGCAAAAATTATATATATTATATATATATATATATATATATATATATATATATATATATATTATATATATATATCTTATATATATATATATATATATATATATATCTATATATATATATATATATATATATATAAGGGTGTCCCAAAAAATGTACTCACACTTTGAATGACAATAAATGCAGTGTTTATTGACATAGATACAAGTCTAATAGGTTAAATTAAAGAACATTACATTAAATTAAAGAAAATTAAATGAAATTAAAGAAAAGTTTAGTCTTTTCCCCCTAGTCTAGTCTACTCATTCCTGCGTGTTCGCAAATGTTCAAACTGATGACCACCATTTTCCAGACACAGCTGATAACGCGGACCAATGGATTCGATAACATTACGAATCATTTCATTTGGAATTGCGAGACATTGTCTTTCAATTTCCTCTTTCAACTCATCGACTGTCGCAGGTTTTGCGGCGTAAACCTTATCTTTCACATATCCCCATAAAAAAAAGTCCATTGGTGTGAGGTCTGGTGAACGTGCAGGGAATTCAACGCAACCTCTGCGCCCAATCCATGTGTTCGGATGAGTTGCATCGAGATAGGCCCTTACATCACGATGGTAGTGGGGAGGTGCTCCATCTTGCTGGAAGTAACTCTCTTCGTCACCAAATATCTCTTCAATGCATGGACCGACGGATTCCTGCAGTAAGTTTAGGTAAACGGCACCAGTGACAGTTTGGTCAAAAAAGAATGGTCCTACGATGCCCAATGCTGATATCCCACACCACACTGTAACCCCTGGTAAGTTCAAATGTTGTTCCAAAGTAACATGCGGATTTTGAGGAGCCCAGTAGGTGCAATTATGTCGATTAATTGAGCCATTTAACTTAAAGGAGGCCTCATCGCTCCAGACAATTTTGTCTGGAAACGCTGTATCTTCCGCGCTTTTGTCCAGGTACCATTCACAAAATCCAACTCTCCGGTCAGGATCATCTTCATTGAGAGCGTGGATTAATGTTGGAATGTAACTTTTCCAATGGACTCGTTTCAAAATGCGATGGACGCTCGATTTTGGGATTCCTATCTCACGAGCCGATTGTCGTATGGATTTCTTTGGGGATCGGAGGAGGGTTTCCAGCAGTTGTTCTTCTCTTGCGGGGCTGGTGGATGTCCGTGGTCTTCCAGAACGTTGCTTGTGGACGTCCTGAACAGTTCCATCTGCTTCAAACTTATCTCTGATACGAGCAATGGTGCGTCGCGTTGGTGGATCTCTGTGAAACTGTCTTCTAAATTGTCTTTGCACTTCCGTGACGTTTTCGTACTTCCAGTAGCACTTTATGACAAATTTTCTTTCTTCAAAAGTTAGTCGTACGTCTGCCATTATATTCACGTTAGTATGGCCTGAAACAAATAAAATTATATGAGTAAAGGGCTGTCTAAGAGTGAGTACATTTTTTTGGGACACCCTGTTACGCTTGATCGGTGAAATTGAGCATTTTATGAAAAACGCAATATTTTGCATTTTTCATGAAATGCGCAGGGCGTTTGCCAATTTCATGAAATAAACAAAAGTAATGCATTTTTTATGAAATTCGCAATTTTGGTGTGCGTTTTTTATGAAATCGGCAAAGGATGAAATGACAGTCACGTGACCAATTTCAGTTTGCATTTTTCATGAAAAAATATATCCCTGGGCAACCCGGTATATATATATATATAAAATATGCTTCCTCAGTCTCCCTCACTCAGTGTCGCATTGTCCATTGTTATGTGCGGATTTACACTACTCGCTCTCATCTTGTAGTGTGTGGATTTGCCATTACTGTTGACTTTAGTGCAGTGAGTATTCAAGTAAATACTTTTTTATGCAGGAAGGAGGGGCCAAGGACGACTGACCACAAAAGCAATCCCCCCCCCAAAAAATAGGAGAAGAAGAGAGCCAAAATCAAGGTCCAGGATTTTGAAGATGCCTAGACATTCTGCGTTTGAAAGATTGGAGGTCACAGAGAGGGGGAAAGGTGGATTGAGGAAGATTGTTCCAGAGTTCACAAGTTGAATAGATGAAATACTGAAAATACCGATCAACTCTTGCGTTAGAGAGTTGGAGAGAAAAGGAATGAGAAAGTGTAGAAAGTCTGGTGTTCCGTACTCTCCTTAAAAGAAGAGGCGAGTTAGAGAGTTCCGAAGAGCAATGTCCGTTATTATAGCGATAGTAAAGAGAGAGTGTGACAACATTGCGGCGAAGAGAGAGGGATTGAAGACAGTCAGTAAGAGGAGGGGAAGTGATGAGACGAAAAGACTTTGATTCCACCCAGTCATGAAAAGCATACTCCATACAGGGGCGGACAAGACCCCTGTACAGAAACAGCAACTGAACGGGGTGAAGAAGCTGCGGAGGCGGTACAGTACACCTAACCTCTTAGAAGCTGTTATTATTTCTTTTAATGTTTTTCTTTATATAATGTCAGATGATGATTGTTTTATTTTATTAAGTGATTTTTTCATTGGATTTGTTATGAAAGTGTGTTAGAAAGGTTTTTTAGGGGGAGCAGGAGAGGTCCTGGAACGCATCCCTATTAAATACGTGTAATAAATGGCTCTCTTTATGCGAAATCGCTTTATGCGAACTTTTTTTAGAACGCAACCCCCGCATAAAGCGAGGGTGACCCGTACTCGTAATATATCATGCCTATAGTAAAATATGTGTTTACTTACATTTGTAGGATGTTTTAGTTCCTGCCCTTTTGAACCGAGCAGGAATAGTGGTGGTGTCTGCAGGAACACTCGAAGTATGGGTAGGAAAGACCTCCTTGAATGCTCTGAAAGAGGCGTTAAGTACGACATCCTTCACCGTCATATGGAAGGCGGCACACTCTCACCTTGTCCCTAACGCAACATCTGACGAAGGAAAGACGAAGGCCAACTTCATCTTCAAGAAAAAAGTTCCTTTCAACGATGCTCTCAGTAAGTAAAAGTGATGTGAAGCCACAAAATCCTTATAAAGGGACGTTGAACATTTGTGTTCATTGATTATTACGTAATTTTTTATTTAAAAAGTATCGTTAAGGATATCTAAAACTTATTTGAAAGGATTCTCAAACAATTATAAAATCGTTTTTTGTCCACAAGCTACTCTTCACAGTTCTTAAAATTAGCGTTTATTATAAGCAAATGCAAAAGAAATGTTACGATATCATCTATTTCATAAATAGCTCTGGACTGTCCAAGCTAGTCTGAGAAATGGGGAAGGGGTGCAGTGACGAACTCGCTGCACGTAATCTGAGTGCTCTCTGGTGGACGAAGAACGTAAAATGGAACAATCAGTCATTTTATAAATATTTTACTGCCCTGTTCGCTATTTATAACAGCGTCCGAAAAAGTCTCTACCCAATGGTAATTACGTTAATTAATTAATTACAGTAAATACATTAACGTGCTTTCGGTTGAATGAAGAACATTTTGAATATTTATGATATGGTTCCGCAAATAAATGTTTTTCCCATTCGGTACAGGCTGTTCAATCGCCATATATATATATATATATTATATATTATATATATATATAATATATATATATATATATATATATATATATATATTATATATATTATATATATATATATATATAATATGCTTCAGTTATGAATATCCAATCCATATTCAATTTCTCGCTATGTGCGTTCAAGCATGCCAGCATCGACCATCGCTATTGCATCCCTCATCCTGATTCGTAGTTCATGGATGGTGACAATCTCGGTCGTATATGAAATAAACTTTATTAGTTGCTTTATCACTTACATATGCTTCATGCTTTATATCTTATTTAGTATGAAAAATATTAACGAATCAAATCGTTCAGATCTTTTATGAACGCCCGGTACAGTATGTTAACGTGAGGTGTACTTCTGAATTTGTACTTGGAATAATTTTTCTTTTTCCTTGTGGGTTTGCATCATTCATTCATTTCACGTGTTTAATTGTGAAATTCATCATATATATATATATATATATATATATATATATATATATATATATATATATATATATATATATATATATGTTATACGCGGGACAAGCCTCTGGCTATAAGTTGGCTATTGTACACGAGCACGCCCACCTTCACGACAAGAGCAGACGTTTGTTTTATTTCCAGACTGTCACTCAAAGTCGTTCAAATCTCTCCTAAGCCCTCAAACTAGCGCCCGTAAAGTTAAAATGCAATATTCCTCCTAAGTAAGAACGCTCTGACGCCCTCTTGTGACATCGTTCGCTGGCCGTTAGCCCATGTACTTTCCCAGCTAACACCTCACATCCGTCCAGAGCTGCGATATCGGAACCTCGACTCATGGGGATTACCAAAGCCTCGTGGTCTCATGGTGACGTACACCTCTGACGTATGAGAAATGTGGATTGCTTCGTATAAAAGAAGGGGTCCGGCCATCGAACGGGGAGATTGTAGATTCTAACTTCGAGAGAAAAGGTTCAGGTCTCGGTCCCCGAGCAACGAGGCGCCAGTTGCTCCGTATGATTAGCTACGCTTTGTGACTACGGATTAGTCCTTGCTTTGACGGAACCTAGAAAGGGCACGAGGGTAGTGCTTCGAGAACAGGGCCGTCGGCTTTTTTGGTTAAAGGAACGGAAAGGGATACCCAGGGTGAAGGGTAAATTTCACATCAATTAGAAACTAAGGCTTAAATCGGAATATAGGAATTGACGGATCTGACTGGAGGAAACGCCAGTAGTCTTAAATTCATTTATTTCCTGGTGACCTTAATTGTCACCCTTAGACTAAGAATAACTAAATTTTAACCCGGTGAACTTAAATGACCTTGTGAAATAAAGACTTAAACAAAGCATTGTAAACTACCGCCTGTAATCTGCTTACCTCAATTTAATTAAAGTGCCTGAAAATAAAGTAGACTCTAATTCAATCCTATCATAATAAACGTAACTCCGACGAGTGTGAAAGCGGGCTAAGAAAGCTCCGGAGGACTCCGAAAGTGACCAATCGGTCAGCGCGCTCTGTAGGTCCAATCCGGACCGTCCGCAGAGTACCTCTATTATACTTGGGGGTTAAAACTCACCGGGAAACCCCCCCGGGTATAATATATATATATATATATATATACTCTATATACACCTTACCTTTGGTTAGCTTCCGCCCGAATTGTTCATTCTGACAAAGGTCAAGCTTTTCACTCCCTCCACCTTAGACCTTCAGTTTAACGTGGAATCCGAGTCACGCCCCACCAGCAGCCCAACGTCTTAACCACTAGGCCACCCAGGGTACCCATTTATCTACCAACCACTTTCTTTATTGTGTGGAAGGATGAACAGCTGGGTTTTGCTGCGCGCCGGCTTCCGTCACTGGGTTTCGATCCCGGGCCGATGGATTAGTAGTCAGCGACGCTAACCACTACATCACCGAGGCGCATACTACACCACGGAGGTGTCAATAATCATTGTTCCAATTGCAAACTTATTGCAAACTTATTTTAATTTAATTAAATGAATATAAATATATATTTATTTATTATTTTATTTGGCTTAAAAATGGATTTGAAGGCTTAAATTCACCGGGTTAACCTTATTATGTTTATGCGACGCTTCATCAACAGAATTTTGCGGGTTTAAATCAAGTTAGGTTAGATTAGATTAGCATTGGCTATGTTCGGCTTAGTTTGGTCAGATTAGGTTAGGTAATTAGATTAGGTTAGGTTAAGTTAGATTATTAGAATGTGAACGAGGTTCCCCGTTGGTGAAATGTCTATACAGTACAGTATAATATTTGAGTCTAAACGCGCAAGGTACAATTTGGGAAGAAAGTTCGCCTGAAAACATAAAATTTCTATAAAGCATTAAACATTTACTGATTTGTTGTAATCCGTTTTTTCTTTGATATTTTATTCGTTTTTGTCTCTAATAAAATTTCAAGAACAAAATCCAGCCATGGATCATTCATATTTTACGCTTTTAGGAATTTTATGCTTCTAGGCGAACTTTATTAGTCCAGAAATGGACTTCTCACGTTCCGAAGTTTCATACAGAAATTGGACACGGGCTACTTCTAAGCTATAGGCCTTTGGTATCTCCTTTTCTTTTCAATGGAGAGATGTTTACCGCATTTATCGACTTCATTAACTAAAGGAATTCTGTACACGATTGAAAAATATTTGAAGTTTAATTTAAAGAAAAATTATCGAAATTTACTCGTGAATACTCCTTTTCTGGATCACCTGAAGATCAGGGACCCCAGCCTTCTTTAGTTGGCCTTATAAAGCTAACTAACGAAAATATCACGACTTAACCTAACCAATCGTCAAGGGCGTACAGTTGACCTAACGATTAGTTAGGTTAAGTCGTGATATTTTCGTTAGTTAGCCTTATAAGGCTAACTAACGAAGACTGGGGTCCTGATCTTCAGGTGATCCCATTTCCTTTCTGAATAAAAGATAAAACTACATAGAAAACTGAATTAAATAAATATCGAGGAAATGTTAGCAACGGATATTGATTTTGTTGCTTATTACAGTTTTATAGTCGGCATTTTATTACCCATAAAAACTGTAACAACGCGAAACAAGACGCATTCAACATCCAGTTTGTGTTGCCGAATATTTTTCAGTGTTTAAAATAGTTTGAAAATGCAAAGTGATATCGTATCTTAAATTGCACGATTTCATTCTGCAAACTAAAAAAAACTCCAATAAATTCTCTGTTGTTCTCTAAAATTTTATGTAATTTAGTTCATTTATTCACTGTTGTTGCTTAATCTCAAATAAACTTCAGCTATATAAATAAAAATTTGAGATTTATACCGGTTAAACTGCGGGACACGTACGTGATTGTACGTCATCTTCCGATCTTTCGGTGGAGTGGAGGAGTGTTCCAAGAAATATTAAAGATTTAGACATAAGAAGTAAGATCAGTCCTTGAATAAACATTTTACTCGGTCGTGAAGTTTTCGAAACTCTCTGATGCTAATATCAATCTTTAAAAGAAGTTAGTTTGAAAACATCGTTAAGAAGAAAAAATAATTAAATTAAAATTCAAAAGATGAAATGTTAAAAAAAACGATCAAAATACTGTATATAATACAGAGTGTTTATAAAGTCCCTATCTATTTCAGTGAAAACGTAGCAAAAAGGGTAAAATTCAATAACAATATAATTGAAGGCATACATTTAATGAATACTTAAGCATATGATTCTACATGAGCACCATCAGTATCTCTACAGAGTTCGAATCTGTCAGCAGCATTGCGGAACACATTTTGGAGCATGATAGGGGTTATTTTTGTAACTGCTGTTACGATACGAGCACGTAAATCTTGCAGATCTGTAACCCTCGTTTGATAGACGTTTGATTTGATAAAGCCCCATGCAAAGAAATCCAAGGGCGTTAGGTCAGGAGATCGAGCCGCCCAGGGCCTGTTGCCTTCACGTCCGATCCATCGATTTGGAAATCGTTCATTTAGGTACTCCCGAACAATGTTTGCGTAATGACAAGGTGCCCCATCTTGTTGAAAGACGACGGTGTTTAAAATGCCATCTGAATGAAGCTGGGACATTTACGTGCTCGTATCGTAACAGCATTTACAAAAATAACCCCTGTCATGTTCCAAAATGTGTTCCGCAATGCTGCTGACAGATTCGAACTATGTAGAGATACTGATGGTGCTCATGTAGAATCATGCTCTTACGTATTCATTAAATGTACGCCTTCTATTATATTGTTATTGAATCTTACCCTTTTTGCTATGTTTTCACTGAAATAGATAGGAACTTTATAAACACCCTGTACAAGAACCGCACAATATAAAATTACCAAGACGCTGAGAAGAAAAAGATCACCATAAAAATTTTAAAACATTAAAAGAGTTCACTCGTTAAACCGTAATAAAACTAAACTTAAAATGAAAGTTAATGTTGTATATGAATGCAAAAACCGAATCCAAGGGATACAAACCACTGAAAACGCAAAGATGAAAATATATTCCAAAGATAGTTAGCTAATTGGTTGAGGAATGTATGTCAGGACCAGTGGCGGCTCGTGACTAAAAATTCTAGGGGTGCTGTCTCTAAGAATGGGTTGAAATAATTACTGAAATAAAAGGATGAGCATTGAGCAATGAATAAAAGTTTCAAAAGTTATTGAAAAAGTTATTCAGTGAGCTCATCCTTATATTGTTCTTGATTATTTCAATTGTAAATAAAAAATTTAGGGGTGCTGCAGTTCCGCAGCTCCTACCGACGAGCCGCCACTGGTCAGGACTCAAAATTCCCAGCATCCCGGTAGTCGAATTTTGGTTGCGTTACCCCTCTGCCTGCGAAATGCTTGTATCCAAATACGATACTTAAAAAAATCAGCTGTTACGATAGTCTGAAACGATTGTCAAAGCTCCATTTTCCACGCTTAAATTAGGTTCTTTTTCATTTATACAAACCTTCAGCATTTTAATTCATTAAACGTGTGGTTTGTTTATTCAATTGTTGATGGACTTCGTCATTGCAAAACGAAATTATTCTTTTAATAGTTACGATACTTGAGAACTTCAGATGGATTCGTTTTGGTAAATAATAGTATTACTAAGGAATATCTAGTTAAAAACCGCGAATTTCGAGCCACACACGCACCCACCAACACCCACACCCACCCACCCACACACACACACACACACACACACACACACACACACACACACACACATATATATATATATATATATATATATATATATATATATATATATATATATATATATATATATATATAGCATACTTAGATTATAGAACAAATAATCACCCTTCATGAATACAGCAGTTTCCAGGAGAAAATTGCAGCACATCTGAATGTATCCAAGGACGCATTTTCAAGGTCCCTGCAGCTGTTTAAGGAAAATAGTGGTCTAACCTATGGTGCTAAATAAGGGTGCCTTAGAGTGACAAGTGAAAGACAAGATAGTATTACTTAAAAGCTGTCATCAGCGAATCGCTTTGAGATAATACTAAAAATAGATGCAGATGGGCAGCCAGCAGAACACTGTCATTTTTGTTTGCAATTCCACCATTCCACTGTTTAGAAGAAGTCTGCCTGAACTTGGGTTGCGAGGAAAGGCCGCTATCAGAAAGCGTCATATATATGAACTTGATAAGAAAAATGAGGCTTGCGTTTGCGAAGAAATTCCAGAATTGACGTAATGAGTGGAACAATGAAGTGAGAGAAACGAAACCAAATTTAAACCTTTTGGAAATTCGAAACAACTTCGGGAGGAGAAGAATCAATGAGAAGTACTGTGCCAGCAAACTTGTGAATCAGAGAGGTGGCTCTCTAATGATGCGCGTAGGGGATGTCAGTGCGGCAGGAATGCGTGATCCGATAAAACCTGGGGAATTATAAATAACTTACGCTGACTGGAAGATTTCTATCCCAGCAAGACGATGAATTTAATTAAAGCGCACTGTACGCATCCCCAAGTTGGAAACTATTTGGAGAAACAAGAACATATTGGAAGAGCGAAAATACTAAATTTTCCACCACAAATTTCAAATGCGAATCCCACCGAACATTAACGGAAAGAAATAAAGGATTCGTCTCCATGGAGGGTTTAATGAGTCCAGAACGCTTCTGGAACATTTTTCACGTGAGATCGCGTGTCGTGCTCACAGAACGAACAGTCTGTGTGATCTGTCTGAAGCAGAATACATACAATAAACTCAGAAATATTAAAATCTCATCATTTTATCCAACTATTCTCGGCTTTTATAACACTATGCTAGCCAACCACAGATTTTTAACTGGTTTTATACATACATACATACATACTATATACTGTATATCCATAGGGGAAAGTGAAAATGCAATCGCTTTTCATTTTCCCTGTGCCTAATGTGCATCATTCATAAATTTTGTTTAATTGTGAAAGTCGTCCCATATTATACTTATACTTTATACTTTATATGGGTTTGAACAACGGTTCAGGATCAACATGCGGTCGACCCCTCTGCAGCATCCCGCCACATTTGCAAGATTTGGTGAAGGAGGGAATTGCTTTCCGATCTCCTCCTGCCCTCGTAGCCAGCCACGCATGGCTGGTCAGGGACTTTGCATAGGAATATGTCCAACTGGTTCTTGAAATTATTCAGGTCGGTGTGTTGGAGGTTCCTCACTTCTTTTGGCTGGGCATCAAAAAGCTTTGGGCCTCGTATTCTCAGGGTATTTTCCATCTTTGTTTTCATGTCCCCCTGTCCCACCGCAGCTGGGACGGTACAAAATCTGCCTCTTCTCTCATCCCACTTTGTTTGTATTTCATTTCTAAGGTTAGGGACAAAACCCTCGATTATTTTCCATATGTATATTATTGTGTACTACTCGCGTATTTCCAGAGGGAAGAGTTTCAGGGACTGTAATCGAGACCATTAGTCTTCACCTTTCGTTTTTTTTATCTTAGACGTAAAAGACCTTTGTATAGCTTCATTGTTCGCAATGTCTCGTTTTCTGTATGGGCTTGTAAGTACTGACCAATACTCAATTATCGGTCGGACTAGACTCTTCCATAATTGCTTTTCTGCTGCGGAAGCTCCTCCAGATGATTCCCATTACTTTTCTAGCCGTTGTAATTTTGACGTTATAGTGCTCTGTGAATTCTGCATCTAACGACATTATTACACCAAGATCACTGACTTGTGGATTTGGTGTTATCTGTTTGGCTTGCGGAGTTTTGTACCCTTTATTCCGTAGCACCTTCTTATTACCATATCTCAGAAGTTGGAATTTTTCTTCGTTGAACTTCATATTGTTGTCTTCTACCCACTGGAATAATGTTTCAATTTCGTTTTGTAATTTTTCTATGACATTTTCGTTCAATATTTCCTTGCATATCTTTGTGTAATCAGCGAAACATGATATATTACTGTCATTAATATCTGCAATCATTACTAGAACAGCAAGGGAGCTAATACTGTACCTTGTGGGGCAGAGCTCACGACTTCTGAGACTTCCAATTCAACTAAATTTATTACCATTCTGTATTCTTTGAATCAGAAAATGAAATATTTATCTTCCTAGCTTTCCAGTAATTCCTGTATTCTTAAGTTTGTGTGCTATAATTCCATGGTCACATTTATCGAAGGCTTTACCAAAATCAGTATATATTACATCTATGTTTTATCCTCGACACAAAATTTCCAATATTTTCGCCTGGTAGTCATGATCTTCCAGCCTTGAAGCCATGTTGATTTGGGATGTATAAGTTCTTTTCTTGTAGGTAGTAAGTAGTTTTGCCTCTAATTATACGTTAAAAACACTTTATAAGGTGGGAGGTGAGAGCTACTGGCCGATAATTCTTGGGTATTGTTCTGTTACTACCTTTAAATAAGGGGGCAATATTCACGTTCTTTAATGGAAGTGAAATTTGTCTTCTGTCGAGTGATTTCCTCCACAGTAAGTATAACGGTTTAGCAATACTCTCTTTACATTTCTTTAGAAACGTTGCACTTCATGTGTCTGGCCCTGGTGCTGAATTGTCTTGCATCTGTGATAGAGCCTTAATTACATCTCCTTCCGAGAACTCTAAGTCTATTAATAGGTTTGTGCCGGAACTTGTTCTTGGCTGATTTGTATCAATGTCAAAAAATTCATCTGGGTTTTCTACTTTCTTTTCGGACTTAGGGGTGCTAAACAGATAGTTAAATTGTTTCGTAAGTAATTCGCTAATTTTTTCTGGGCCATTTGT